>APFE031488246.1:79315-112002 GCA_000404065.3 Pinus taeda | reverse complement strand
TCAGACTGGATCCATGAACATCAATCAATCATCAAGAATTTCTGCATCAAACAATCTCCTTTTCACCAATTAGCACTGAATCAAGTAGACACTTCTCTGACAACTGTATCCAAATCACAGTAACTGTAACCACACACCAAATATAAACCCAGAACAAAAAATACTATCATTCAAGCTTAAAGATTAAGACCCATCAATAGAACTTATCCTTCTCCTTGCACTCAGGTTACTTCTTTTTTCAGATCCGGATCTGTACCATAACCTAATCACAGTATTCCAGATCTAGCACTTTATCCGATATTCAATTACAATTCAGGTGATGCTTTGCCAAATGATCTCCTTCCCCTTTTATAGTCTTAGGCCTTTCACAATACCACTGTCCAAAACCATAATAACACAATACCATGAACCCAATACTTGGGATCAACACTTTTGGATGCAATACCACGAACCAAAACCATAGGATCAAAAAACTGTCAGACCAATACCATGAACCAACCATGAAAGTGCGTGAACTTTTCTCCACATGAAATAAACTTTTTCTCCACATAAAAGTGCGTGAAATTTTCTCCACATGAAATAAATTTTTTCTCCACATGAAATAAATTTTTTCTCCACATAAAAGTGCGTGAAATTTTCTCCACATGAAATATATTTTTTCTCCACATAAAAGTGCGTGAACTTTTTTTCTACATGAAATAAACTTTGCTCCGCATAAAAGTGCGTAAACTTTTCTCCACATGAAATAAACTTTTCTCCGCATAAAAGTGCGTGAACTTTTCTCCACATGAAATAAACTTTTCTTCGCATAAAAGTGCGTGAACTTTTCTCCACATAAAAGTGCATGAACTTTTCTCCACATGAAATAAACTTTTCTCTGCATAAAAGTGCGTGAACTTTTCTCTACATGAAATAAAATTTTATCTTCATGAAAGTACGTGAACTTTGTTGCACTATAATTTAGTGAACTTTTCTCTACATGAAATAAACTTTTATCTTCATGAAAGTGCATGAACTTTGATGCACTATAGTTTATCATTTGAGATGATTTGCCATCAAGGAGAACATTTGTCTCATAATGCCAAAAATCTCCCCCTTTGGACTTGATGGCAAAGCTAACTTGTCACACGTAGAACTATCATCTAATTCCTTTGAGTTGTCCTACACCCCAGGCATTCAGTCACATCTGATATCTCTTCTTGAAGATTCATCTAGTTATAACTAAGTGAGATGATCTTCTATGAGTGGGTTGCCATCAAGTACAACAAATGCATCATAATGCCAACAAGGAGCTCATAGTTGCTAAGTGATTTACATGTACCCGTCTACTGAGAGCATCTACCACAATGTTCTCTTTACCTTTGATGTACCTAATCTCAAAATCAAACTTGCTGATCGTGGCCAACCGTCCAGCATGCTTGGCATTCATATTCAGCTGGTCAAACAAATACCTCAAGGCAGTGTGATCACTCATTAATAAAAACCTCCTTCCAAGAAGATAATGTCTCCACATGTTCAATGCATGTATGATCACTGCTAACTCAAGATAATGTGTCAGGTAGTTCTTCTCGTGCTCGTTTAGCTTCCAGGACTCATAGCATACCACCTGTCCATCCGACATAAGGACTCCACCAAGACCTCTCTTACAAATCTCTATACATGCCACAAACTCTTTGTACGGATCAGCAATTTGTATCACTGGTACATGTGTCAACAACTATTTAAGCTCCTCAAAGCTAGCCTCACACTCCTCTGCCTATTCGAACTTCTTACCTTTCCTTCGCAATTATGTGATAGGATAAGAAATCTACTAGAATTTCCCGATGAACCTACTATAATAGTTTGCCAGACCCATCAAAGATCTCACCTCATACACACTCTTAGGAGCTACCCACTCAATGATGGCCCTTATCTTCTCTGGATCTACTGCGATGGCCTCCTTGGAGACAACATGCCCCAAGTAGTGTACCTCACTTTAAAAGAAACTACTCTTGTTGAGCTTAGCATATAATTGATGTTCCCTCAACAACCTCAACATTGTTTCTAAATGCTCGACATGCTCTTCCTCATTTTTAGAATATACCAGCATATCATCAATGAACACAATAAAAAACTTATCCAAATATGGATACAACATACTCTCTATCAAACACGTAAATGTAGTTGGAGCATTAGTTAAGCCAAATGGAACAACAACAAACTCATAATGCCCATACCTAGTCCTGAACACAGTCTTATAAATGTCATCCTCTTTGATGCCTACCTAATAGTATCTCGATCTCAGATCGATCTTTGAGAACATAGTTTCTCCCTTCAACTGATCAAACATGTCATCAATCGTCGGCAAAGGGTACACGTTCTTGATAGTCACATTGTTGAACTGCCTGTAGTCAATGCACAATCTGAGAGTATCATCTTTCTTCTTCACAAACAAGACCAGTGAGCCCTAAGGATACACTTGGCCTAATGTATCCCTCATCCAACATCTCCTTTATCTACAACTTCAACTCAACCACCACAGGTGTGCTCATCCTGTAAGGTGCTTTTCATGTTGGAGTTTCCCCTAGCACTAACTGAATAGAAAAGTCTACCTGAATAGAAAAGTCTACCTCCCTATCAGGTGGAGACTCTATAATTTCTTCAAGAAATACATCCTTGAACTGTTGTAGAACGGATACCTTCTCAACACTTCTGCATCCTCAACCTCCTTACCCTTATCACTAGCAATGTGCACTATGAATAATACACACCCTTTCCTACGGCTACGCTTTACTTGCATAGTTATCACTATCCTAACTGATGTGGCTTTCTTCTTACCCTGTAAGGCTCTTGGTTCTCCATTATCATCAACACACTCAATAGCTTTGTCATAGCAGTCTACCTTGGTTCTATGAAGATACAACCAGTCCATGCCCAACAACATATTGTATGAACCCAGTGGTAATACATTCAAATGTGATGTGGTAGGCATACCATTCAAATCAAATGCACACACTCTTACCCAATGATGAACTCGCTTCTTCATACCTATAGCCAATTGTACTAACCAAGACTCTACATGCAATTCCTTACTTAAACCATAATTATCCAAAAATTCAGGACTAGCATAGTTATAATTAGATCTAGAGTCAATCAAAATATAAATAACTTGATCACAGAGCTTATCGTCTATCTCAATGATAGATGCCTAGTGTTTTGCCTGCCTGTTTTCCACTATCGCATAGATACGTGGAATACTCTGACCAACATCCCCGACAATCTACACCTCTTATGCATTGTATATCTGAGGCCTTCCACCTTGATTTTATAGATAATCTCTCTTAAGGTGCTCCATATCACATGTCCAACACTCCAACCGACCAATGCCCTCACATCTATGTTGTTGCTGCTGATGTGACCCATGTCCCTGTATAGCTACATTAAATCTCTTTTGCAGTTCCACATTCTCTTTCTCATCTGCATGTGAAGGCCTTGTCCTCTTAGGCTGTCATTTACCTTTACCTTTGTCCCTTCCTTTCCATCCATGTTGAGATTCATTCTTACGCTTTGATTGTTCATAGAAATGCTTCAGTTTCCCAATCACTTTCTCAAGTGACCAAGGCTCATCATACTCAATCTGATCTCTAAATGCTATTGGAAAACCACTAACAAATCTCTGAACTTTAGCCTTCTCATCAGTAATATATGGTGCATACCTCAATAACTCCATAAACTTGGTCATGTACTCTTTGTCTGTCATTTATCCAATTTTTAGCTCATAGAACTCTTTAGCCATACTGTCATAGTACCTTTCTCAGAAGTACTTCTTCCTCAAAATCCTCGTGAACTCCTGCAAACTCAAGTCATTTATCATGATATCTCTAACCCTATTAACATATTCCCACCAGATGTCTGCTTTACCTTTCAAGCTGAAGATTGCTACTTTGGCCTTCATGTCATCTGTGTAATCATGCAACTCAAAGAATTTGTTCATCCCAAGTATCCAAGCCTCTGCATCTTATGGCTTCTTCATATCTCCATCAAAAGTAGGCGGTTTTTCTTTCTTGAATTCATCCAGCAAGTATCCCTAATCATTCCTCATGTATGGATGATAGCAATGACGATCATGATGTCTATCAGAACCAAAACTAGAATAGTACCTGTACTCATCGCCCCTACTATCTGGAGTGTCCAACAACCTAGCATCTCTCACTGTATTAGATCTATCCAACCTATGTCTACCAGGAGACCTATCGCCATATGCCCTATTAGTTCAATCCTCATGTCCATGGTTGATCCTAAGCAGCCCTTGTCGCTACAATTTTGACAAACTCTGAAGAAGTATAGCATTAACCTCTGCTTGCTTCTCTTGTTCCTGTATGATCCTTCAAAGCGTAAGAATGAATCTCAGCATGGATGGAAAGGAAGGGACAAAGGTAAAGGTAAATGACAGCCTAAGAGGACAAGGCCTTCGCATGCAGATGAGAAAGAGAATGTGGAACTGCAAAAGAGATTTCCAACACCATACTTCTCTTCGGATTCATAGGGAGAGTCTTTGTACTCAACCATCTTGCTAGCCATTTGATCTCTTTCCTGCAATGCATAATATGTCACATAAACCAAATCATAATAAATCGACGTACCTTGGTATAGCTCGGGGAGGATACCTTGTCTACAAGACCACCAAATCAGCATGACACATGTATAACATTATCATAACAACATATCAACCTACGCAAATAAATGTATCAACACATAAACATCACTATAGCCAGTGTCCAGTCATCGATGCAAGGCCATATCAACAATGCATGCTATGACGTCGTGCATGACAACACCATTACTCCATTATACACATTTCCACATGCAACCAACAATATGCATAAGCACTGCCTAATCAACTAGACATGCGCATAAACGCATGTAGTCGAACATAAGCGATCAATTCTTGTAATCAACCCACAAGACTGATACATACAAGGATGTAAGTAGGCGACATAAAATCAACATGTAAGCGACATGTAACAATATGCAACTAGTCACATACTCATGACAAATACATTTTGAAAGATCAATATCAAATTCTCGATATCAACCATACTACAATTGTAATCAATCATCAAGCCAATGTAACAAGCACATGAAATGCAAGTGTAAGAGACACACATGCAACTAACATGCATGCATGACCAACACATACCTCCCATCTAGTCCGAGAGTTGAACCTTGCTCTGTTACCACTCTGTAACACCCTCCTCCCACATCCACCCAAGTAACCATGCCAACTTGGTAAACATAAGACGAGAGGCTATTATGATCATATTCGACCTCCTATGTGACTTTAAGGAAGTGGAATAGACAGAAACATCACACACAGTCATCCAACATCATCAACAGAACCCTCAGGAGACAAGTCAACCACTCAGACAACCTGCTCCTAGGTCCCACTACTATTTTGGATCTCTTAGGCCAAAGTAGCTCTCATGTTATGGGCAAGGGAGCGATCAACAATCTAAAGTCGCTCTCACAAGCTTGCCTTCTAGCGACCAGGGACCAAAATTTCCAGTTATGTGCCAGCTACCCTAGGATTTAAGCCACTTTTTTAGGCCCGGTGCCTAGGCCACTGCCTAGAATGGAGTGAGAAATTGAAATCATTAAAAATAGAGGGAAACAATGATGCAAAAGCAATAAGTTGAACAAGACCATAACCAAACCCCTACTAGCCATGCTAGACATTTTGTCAAACATATCATCAACATGTAACCTATAGGTACAAACAACAGAAATAAGTGTAGGGATCTCATACTTATCTGAGAATTGCTATGAACCATTGTTCCCTCATGTGATTTGTTCCATTATCATATATTAGGCCATAGATACACTATCAATTCATTTACAAGTAAAAACATGTTGAGAGCCATACATAGTTGTTGTCATAAAATATGCATATAACCAACATAATAGGAACAGAATTACCTTAAACATATCAGCCATCAAAATCCACATATACATCAATACATTTTCACACGGAAATCAAGGGAATGAATTTCTCATTAATGAATGCAATAAACCAACCAAAGATGGGATTACCACGTCCCACCCGACCATAGAATGGTTGAGCCAAATATCTCTTCAACCATTCACCCTCGTTCCATATTACAAGCATGAATGTGGAACTCAAACCAAAAGAACCAAGGCATACCGAGTCTAAACCACCTCATCCTCATCAATAGAAACCAAGCTTTATCGCAATCCATCCTATATCGCTAGGCCAACACAATGAACACATCATAATAGGATTTACTATGATTTACACTCGATCATTAGGCCAAACAAGCATGGATGCCACCGGATTTCTCCACCTACATCGTGAGGAATTTTCTTGTTTCCTAGTCTCTCAGGCTTTACCGCAATCCAAACCTGGATCACTAGGCCCCAAACTGAGACCCACTCTCTAGGCTTTACTGCATATCCCAAACTCGGGATTACTAGGCCCAACGAAGAGAAAACCACCTCTTGGATTTATTGTATATCCTGCCATTCACCAGCAAGGATTCCTAGGCCATCCGAGGCAACACAAAATCTCGCTTTACCGCAACCCATAGTCTGGCTCAAGGGTTACTAGGCCATGTTTTCTATCATTTCGAAGATCCACCTTACTCAGCTTCAAATCAATCCAGCAATCCAGCTCAACCAAAACATGAGAACCCCATCACACCATGGCTATCTGCAAATGGAAACTCTAGGTTGAAAACATTGTTACACCTGGAAAACCCATGCTATGATAGAAAAGAACCACATGAAATGGCATGCATGCCAAATATAGCAAGGAAAATACACATCCAAGTTGATACCTGCAATGAAGGCTACTGTAGCTACTTAATCCTACCTTTCCCTGCTTGATCTTTGCTTCCTCTTGCCTTCTTTACCTTTCTTGCTGCAATGCCAAAATTGCTCCAAGGAACTCTAAGTGTCCAAGAGTGAGTGAGAGAGAGAGAATAATCAGAGAGCTCCAAAACTCAACTGACAAAAGGTTACCAACTGATCCTCATAAGCCTTTTTTTTTAATCAGGCCTTTATTTTCTTCATTTTCCATTAGTTTCCTTCATTTTCCTCCTCACATGCAACCTGTGACCTTTCATCTTCCTTTTCTCCTAATTCCCATTATTTTCATAAATAATTGTACCAAAAATGCCATTTTGTCTTTCCAAAACCTTAGTCTTTGCCTTTGCCAATTTCCTTAGCCATAAACAAACAGATGAACACCCCCTAGGATGTCCTGCCCAACATTCATCTTGGAATAAGTGTCCCATCAACTGTGGTTATTGCTTTTAACTTATTACATGGAATTTTCACTAGGGTTGTTACATTTTTGAAACACCTCAAGAGTTGGCATATCCGAAGGAGACTGTGCCAAGTTTTCAAT
This sequence comes from Pinus taeda, assembly GCA_000404065.3. Taxonomy (NCBI): domain Eukaryota; kingdom Viridiplantae; phylum Streptophyta; class Pinopsida; order Pinales; family Pinaceae; genus Pinus; species Pinus taeda. Next base: position 104,597 of record APFE031488246.1, on the reverse strand, counting down.
ATGTTGTAATTTTGGGTGGCTTTCAAATGAGGGTTTAAAGTAAACTTATGGATAACACCCTTCAGGGGCTTGATAGTCATCCGTAGGAACCAGAGGTGGAACAAGATCAGATGAAGATGGTGTCGAACTCATAGGTTGATCAGTAGCCCGACCATTCCCGAGTGGACACCATAGTCCTTATTCCGAGTGGCCAGCATGACATTGGATTTTAGCTTTCCAGAGGAAAGAATCAAAACTGTGTTAGAGGAAGAAGCATCCCGGGTAACCATATGAGTCTCCTGATTCGAAAATAGGTCGGTCAGCACAGTGGGAGAAGTGGATGATTTAAAGCACTGATTCACTTCAGTGTGGTGCGGGCAATCACATGTAAAGTGATCCTTGTTAAAAATCAAACATGGGTACCAAGGCTTTCGTTTCTCATCAGAAGACAAATTTGTTTGTTTATCCTGCAGTGAAGAATCTTTCTTTTTTCTTACCTTTACCTTTCTTATTGCTTCCATATTGTTGTTGAGGCTTTCCCTTATCAGATGACATGGCATTTATCTCAGAAGAAGGAGCCACAAGAGGATGAGATGGAGGGTTTTGTGCAGGATTCCTAGAGGGATGAGATGGAGGGTTTTGTGTAGGAGCGGTAAGAGAAATACCATATGTTTTAGTCATCGACTGCGAACTGGCAAAACCTATAATGTCATTGGCAGCATGAGATTCTTTACCGGGTGGAGGAGGAACAATATTCGAGGGTCTCAGAGCATTCGGTATCTTATCATAGAGTGTGCCCGATTGGGTATAAACCAAATCTAAATACTGAGCACGAGAAATAACTTGCTCTTCAATCATGACTCCACCTTTGGCCACATCTTCTGTTATGGGAGCTAACAGATATTTGACAAACCATTCCGCTAACAACTGATCAAGAACATAAGTCTTGACCAACCAATGACGACGTCTCCACTCATGAATGTGATCTGAAATGTGACTAGAGTTTGATTATTTAAAGTTATTCAATAGTTTCATTCCAGTTTCGTATTTAATGGGAAAGTGGAAGTGTGTGAGGAAGTTAGTGGCTAAAGAGATGAAGTTGTGAAATGACGCCCTAGGTAATTCAATATACCTTTAGCTGCAGTACCTGTAAGTGTTCGCTGGAAAAGACGGAGTAGAATGGAATCATCACTAAGTGAATTATATGAGCACCATAGGTGCTACGTCATGACATGTGTCGATGGGTATTCTCTAGGATTCCCATTGAATTTTGGGATATCATAAGGCAGCATAGTGGGAATAATCGGGCACCATGGAAAATGAGCGATGGGGTTGTTAGTAAGCCGAGTTAAATCTCGTAATTCAAGAGTAGCTACAAAAAGTAGTTGCCTGTTAAATTTCGGAGGCAGATGACCTAGATATGAAGGGATAACCTGGGCAACAAGTAGTTGCATCCCTAGATAAGGAGGGTTTTGATAATAAGGAACTTGGTTACTAGAATATGGAGGGTTCTGATAACTAGTATACAGGTGAGTTTGTTTCCCAGCCCCAAGATGGCGATAAAGATGCTGGAGTTAGGTTTGGATTTGTTGGCCTTCAAAAGGAACTTGATGTGAACCATACTATTGCTCGATCAGGTTTTGCATTGCCCCCTAGTGCAGGTTTGACTGAGACTGTGCTAAATTTTGAAGAATTTTACCTATCGAAACTTAAGTAGTACCATGCACAAGTGATTGAGAAGGTGAGGAGCCTTGTACAGGTTGACCAATCAGGATCTGGGGAGAACCAGGCACCGTTGGAATAGGTTGTAAAGGTCGGATCACATATATTTGAACTTGTGGAGGTGTTGATGGATATGTAGGAATTTGTGATGAAGAGGGTACAGTTTGAGAATTCAACGATCGATCCCAATATGAACCAGGTTGCACAGGTGAAGTAGGTTGCAAAACATTGGAAGCTATTCCAAGATAAGGAGGACTATAACTAAGCAAATTACCATATGAAGGTATACCAACAACAGGTTGTCCCCTTCCCATGGGAGGAGGGGATGATCGAGGCGACTGCGATCCTAATGGAGGGTGCCCAACATAAGGAGGGTTGGGCTGTTGAGGGTAGATTTGCCCACTAACATAAGGGCCAATGTGCCACTCTATTTTAGGTGTAGATGGAGGAAGAGGAGCAGAGTGTGTGGCATTCATAAGAGAATTACTAGACATCATTCCTGAATTTGATGACATGGGAGAGGTACAAGGAATGAAAGCCACACCATAAAAGGTACTAGATAATGACTGATATCTAGGTGGGACGGACGAGCCACCATATAAATAATCTTTCAGTGATGTTACAAACATAAATGATGATATTACACTTGATGTCTCAACCATAGTGGTGGACACAGGTTGGGAGTTTGGATCAGTTCCAATCATGGTTAATAATCCCAATGAATATTGTCACGAGAAATCTGCGGGTAAGCCCAAAGAATCAGGTAAAGGAGATTTTCTCAGAGGTTGAAGAGACAGAAGAGGATTAGTATGATAAAAATTAAGTCCTTCCAATGAACAGGAGTAGAAGGACAAGGCTCTTCTTGAGGATCTCTTCAATACCCACAAGTCTGTATGCAAGAGGTTTACCGTCAGGCCCAAGATATATTGGTTATGCCTGAGACAAAGTAAGAGAGAAGGAAGGTCCCAAAGAATTAGGTGAAGATCGCTGAGGCTCCTCAGGTTCAATAACCTTAGGAAACAAAGTTTCTGACTCAGGGAGATCAGATTCAATGACCTCAGGTAACAAAGTTTCAAGGACTTTTGTTTCGATTGTGTTAGTGCCACCAACAACAATAATGTACTCTCAAGTTCAAAACTTAAAGGGACAGATGATTATGGCTTATTAATATCGGGTGGCGGGCCAGTAGTAGTTCCTGATGTTCCCGATTCTATACTTTGTGTTTTCCTATGTCTAGGACGATGCTTAATAGTAGCCTTTAGAGGAAGCGGAGGCTTATTTTGCATTCTACGCGAACGACGGGAGGGGAATTTTGTTCTTCCACGTTGGATAATAAATCTTATTAACACAAAAAGAAATAAATCAAAAAGAGGGTAATCTAGGCATAAAGGATTACCAAGCAATCATGAACTACAATATACACCTTTGTGAACCAAGGAATTAATGTACAACATCTCCCCGAATGTTGTGTTCGGTGTATCACGATATACAAGGTGGAAGACTTGGTTACCTATGGATGGAGAGCAACCTATTGGGGACTCCCAAAATATACAGGATGGTATGTGGGAGTGCATTCCATAGTAGTTTTGTCTAATGTGTATCCACTCGAAGAGAGCGTTCCCATATACTTTACGTGCATGGAGCGCCACCAATATACCTGAAGGTACGTGGAGTATGATTCTATACACTCACATATGTGGAACAAGATTTCACCCCTAGGATGCAACGCTGGCAAACAACGACAATTCCTAAATTTAACGATGTCGTAACACATCTCTAGCTTAGACCTCTAAATGTTTGCGTTAATGTTACAAATACTCCTTAGGTTGATTCAATATTTTTTACTATTTATATTTTATTATGTTTCAGTTTTAGGGCTCACCACGAATGTCACTTGAATATCCTAAAATGAAAACCTAGCATGAGAAACTAGAAATCCTTTCTCTTTCCATGAAAATCTAGCTAAGGAAGGGAAGAAAAAATATGCAGCAAAGAAGAAACACGATGCAATTTCATTTCCGATGAAATCATTCCTATGCTAATTCACATGAAAAACCCTAAATGCCAATGCAATTTTTTTTTTTGCCACACTTAATTTTCGAAATGGAAAAAACTAAGATGCAAATGTTTAATTACTGATTCAATTAAAATTTTGAGAATGAGGACTAAAACAAAAATTCATCTAAGCAGTTATCAATCAAACGCAATCAATTTTCAAGCGACCAAGTGATAAGAATGAAGCAAAATCAAAACCAATTCTAACCAAAGGCAAACAACACAAATGAAAACCAAATGGATGCTTTAGAGAGACCGTAAGACATTGAAGACTCAGGGAAGTTCAACTAGAAGTAGGCTGACCAAAAATGGGCTCAAGAACCAAGGAAAAATTCATGCAAAAACAGGGGCCAATAGTGATGCAAAAGAGCCACCAGTAAGTTGCAACACTGGTGCCGAGTGGGCCAGGGTGAGGTGCAACACTCTATCAAAGGAACAGGGGGTGTGTTGAGCCTAGGAAAGAGAATTTCGACACAAAAATTGCAAACAAGGATTAATGAAATCACTTCCTAAGTATGTTCTTGTTTGGATGATTCAACAAAGGTCTATCAATGAGGTAATCAAACACAATAGACAAGGAAAACAACAAGGGAATACTTTGTTTCCCAATATGGTCGCCAACTTGTTATACAGGATTTACGATTGTAGACAAAAGTATCTCCCCTAGGTCGGTGGCTAACCTAGAACAATAGAGAGACAAGGAACACAAAATTTTTCCTTAAAGTAAATAGATGACGGAGTGAGGCCTACCTGGAATCCTTCACACACTTCGCTCATTCTTTAGCTTGGAAGATCCAATTCCAACTCTGATTGCCAAAATTATAACCTGCATAGTCAAATAACACAAGTCAAGAAACTATGAGATCTATGCAGTATCATCTAAGTACTTCATTCAATAGATCAACATGGTATTGAAATAAGTGAAATAACAACATCACATATAGCAAAACAATGAATTATTTGCATTAATATAAATGGAATGAGATTAAAGCCATAAGTAGCAATATATCTTGTAGAAGAGCTCCTCCAAGTTGTTGACTTGTCCTTTCCTTGTCACAGTATGCACTTCCAATCACCCTAAATCCAAGATGATAACCACTCACTACAAGAGAATAAGTGCAGAATCACTCTCCAAAAGCCAACCCCCAACCACATAAAAGGCTAGGAATATATAGAGAGATAGGATAAGTTGGGAGTTATTATCCAATTACCAATCTAGGGTAAGAGATCCACCTTTGATGGAGGGATAGGATCAAAGGATAAGTGGTGAAAAATCCAATGTAGGGAAGGATAGGATCTGAATGTTTAATCCAAGGTGAGTAGTTGAAACAACTTCTGTAAACTCCTAGAAGGGGAACCTTCCAGAATCCTGATCATTATCCCAGATTTCTAGAACCAACGCAGGTGCAAAGGGGAGAAACCTGTTGATGACCAACGCAGGCCACAATGGAGCAACTTATTGGTGAACGCACCCCTATAGGTGTGGAGTAGGTAAATCTCCTCTGCGGACAAAGGTGATCCATCTAGCCCAAGAGTGGGTCTAGCTGCAAACAGAGCAACCTAATGTAAACTTCCTTAGACTAGAATCAAATAAGAGGCCTTACCTCTTAGAACACTAATCCGCTTGATGGTGATCTCACTCCTTTGCTCCAGCTTCCTTTCCTTGTTTCTGTTCAAATACTTGAAACAACCACACAAGAGACAACAACAAACGTGATAGCATACAATCGCATTTAATCTACTTAAAAAGTCAAGGAATCTTAAGCCATCAAATGTAATATGACACTCAATATAGGAAATAAACCATTAGTTGTATTAATAAAACTCAAAGAGAAATACAACCTGAGCCTTGACGTTGCAGGTTCCCTTTGGCATCTCTGGGTTCCAGCACCACTAGAAGCATCTCATTATTCACCCTGAACGCAATGGAAGTTTAAGGCCTCTTTCCTTATGCTTCAAACCAAACACAACAAGCTAATTCTCCCTTCACACACAAAATAGAAGGCTAAGTTTCTCAATATGGCTGTCAAGATCTGCAGATTTTTTCAGCCCTTCCATTAGCTAGCTAAGGGTGTGAAATGGGGAGTTTATATAGCTTTGATGGAGGGGATATGGATCCTCTTATGGTGGGAGAGGCCTTATCCATTATGGTTTGTTCCATCCTAATAGGGGAAAGGAGCCCAAACAAACTCTCTCAGCTCTATCTTGCTCAACCATTTACCAGACTTCCATTCACAAAGCTTCTAGAGCTTGAAGCTTCGACTCCATTCTTTAAAACTTTCCAAAACAGGGTTGACGCGAGTGATGAAAGGCTCACTTGTGCCATTTCGTGCCAGTTCTAGCTTTAAACTCTGCAAATCGGCGCAGGGGAAGAACAGAGCACTAGCAATGGAAGTTTAAGGCCTCTTTCCTTATGCTTCAAACCAAACACAACAAGCTAATTCTCCCTTCACACACAAACTAGAAGGCTAAGGTTCTCAATATGGCTCTCAAAATTTGTAGATTATTTCAACCCTTCCATTAGCTAGCTAAGGGTGTGAAATGGGGAGTTTATATAGCTTTGATGGAGGGGATATGGATCCTCTTATGGTGGGAGAGGCCTTATCCGTTATGGTTTGTTCCATCCTAACAGGGGAAAGGAGCCCAAACAAACTCTCTCGGCTCTATCTTGCTCAACCATTTACCAAACTTCCATTCACGAAGCTTCTAGAGCTTGAAGCTTCGACTCCATATTTTAAAACTTTCCAAAACAGGGTCGACACGAGTGATGAAAGGCTCACTTGTGCCATTTGGTGCCAGTTCTAGCTTTAAACTCTGCAAATCAGCGCAGGGGAAGAACGGAGCACTAGCGTCGATCTTGAAAACTGAGCTTGAAGGAAGATTCTTGGGAAATGGTGAAAGAGGGAAATGTTCTGCATATGAAGAGGGATGTAGGGACATGTTCTTCATGGTAGGGAAACATATGAGGGTTACTATAGAGGTCCTCCAGGATCGAGGAATGGGGATTACAGGGACAGTGAGAAAATGTTATGTAACAGATGCCCCCTAAAGCATGAAGGCCAAACAAGAGTGAGGGGTGAAATGCTTTACGAGTAGATGCATCGAACCGGAGGCCACCGCCGGAAAACTTGCAAGCAAGCATAGATACATATATATCACTGAAATATCTTATACATGAATCATGGTATTGACACAACCATCCAGAGGAAGATCATGTAAATGGATCCAAGGTATGGATGCAGCCATCCAGTATGAAGGATCATATCAAACCCAAGGTATGGTCGCAAACATCCAATAATGAGAAGGGTCACATATAACATACTCATGGTATGGTCACAACCATCCATCTGAAAGAGACATGTATGTAAGCAAGATAATGTCGCATCACCCTACAACTTGGACTTGTGTAATATGAGCCCAGGGTTTTACGCTCTAACACAACCCAATCAAAGTACAAGTTCTTGCACATGAATAGATGTGTTGATGTCGAAGGTGCTAGAAAATCGCTTGATTACCAGTCAATGATGTGAACTGTTAACAAGCGTGAGAAACCACCAATAATGACAATGGCTCTCAAGGTACGAGCAACACAATTCACGGAGTGTGAATAAGGAACTGAAGTCAAACACCCATGAAGTCACTCGATCGAAGGCCAATGATGTGAACATGTCATCGAGTGCAAAGAACTTTCCATTAGGGCATACAAGCTCTAAGGAACTGGAAGGGAGTCTCTCGGTCAACTTCCAGGATAATGAGTTGAAGTCGACAGGAAGTGACCATGTCGAAGGAGGGCCATGATGTATCCCACATCATCGACATGAGACAAGGGATGTAATGATTATGAATGATACAGAGAAACAGGAATGAGTGTAAACTGTAGAAGGATTAACTCTTGAACATAAGAGCGACACGAATACGGAGTTTGACAGCTTTGGGATCCATAGGATCAGAGGTTATGCTGATGAGCCAGAGATCAAATGGAAAGGAAAAAAATGGTGGCCAAAACCCAGGAAGGTCAATGATGAAGTGGAGATATCCCAACCCGATACGAAGAAGAAGAGTGTCATGTTCAAGAGTGACTAGCTGCTGACTCAACTGGTAAAAATTTCCCATTTCCCCCACCTTTTCTGGCAAGTACCCCAATTATTTTTTATCGCAAGCTTGAAGGGGATGGCATGTGCTTGCACTGTAAGTCCATCCTTCGAATGAATCCGACCTAGTAAGCTTAGTGAGCCCTAGGAAGGAGAAGCTCATGTCCGTCATGACGACGAATCCGATTTCGTTTAATCTTCTAACGAGTCTGACAAAGGTGTAACTTGGTATGTTTTTCATATTTAGATAGTTTGAAAAAGACACGGAAAAGAAAACTCCAAAAGGTCCCTTTTTGTATAGTTGTGTCTCTCGAGCCTGAAAAGGTAGAAAACAATACTTGAGAGAACCGCTTGACCGTGTCAGCCAAGGAGTACCATTTTCGTAACATTTTTTGTAAATAGCTTATTCCAACCCAAAAAAGGGGTAAAGGTATATTGGGTAAACGACGTTTCACAGCCTTTAATGAGTTCAAAACGATAAGAGGTCATCAATCTTTTCGTGTTTTAAGGGTCAATAGAGAGCTAAAAGTATACCCCCCATTTTTATTCCCTTTAATGAGCCAAAAAGGGAAAAGCACTCGACGATTTTTTCATTTGAGTTTTTTATGAGTCGAGAAAAGAGCTTAAACACAACTCCAATCACCATCATCGACAATCGCATAACCTGTTGGTGCACAAGAAGTGAACACATTATCTGATTTCTAAGGTAAAAAGAGGTGAAAAATGCTTGTAAAACCCTAAAACATCACGAAAAAAGTTATAAAAAGGGGAAAAGTAAATTATTTTTTACCATTTACCTCTTTTACCTCTTTTGGAGAAATTTTTACCCATTTGTGCCCCAAATCTTCAAGAGCGGATTGCGGTGGATCCAGGAGGACGATCGACGAACCGTCAGTTGCAGGTAAGAGTTGAGACCCTAATCTTTGTTTTCATCCCTATTTTCCCTGTTTTTAACCATTTTTTTCAGATTTTTTGAGGAGATTTTGGCAAAAAAAATCACACTCTGACGGTGCGAGATCCAAGCTCGAGATAACGCCAATCGAGGGTTATTACCACGGGAGCCTGCGCCATTGGTGCTACTGGTTTTAAAATAGTCACGCTGACGCAGAGTTTATAAAAAAATCGATTTTTTCTTAATTCCTTTGCTTTAAATCCGCGACTTGGTCAAAGACCGATGTCGGCTTGAATCTATGGTGTTTACAGGCAAATTACAGTGAAAAGACGGTTGATTGAAAAGAACGTAAGCACTAGGAAATTGATTCATTGGCATTGGTAGATCAAAACTATCTAGATGCTCTGAGGAACTGCAGGCTCCTCAAATTCTTCCTTACACCGGGCCTTCAGGCTCAACCTGAGCTGTTACAATACTTGATCAGTCTTTGGGATGTTGGATGGGAAGTCTTTGTGATCATGGACCAAGAGCTGGAGCTAGAGATTTCAGACATCTACTTTATCACCAGACTGTCCCAAAAAGGGGAACCACTCAATCTGTATGGGGCCAGGCCCATTGGGGCAAGTGTGAACATCTTGCTTGCATAACATTGTCCAAAAGCACTGAAATCAAAAAGCGGCAAGGTTGATATCATGAGTGTTAACGACCTTGTATTGAACTACTCTTGACCATAAACAGAGTTGTTGGGGCTTAGGCATTACATGAGTCCAACAAGTCCAAATTCCAATATGCCATAGACTGCATGGCGCCCACTGTATTCAACTGGGTGGAAGCCATGAAAGTGAATATGAAATGCCAACTATCCAAATGCAAGGCGGGAACTTGAAACAGTTTGGATTCCATTCTGGTGATTTTCTTTTTGGAACGGATCCCCTTATTTCACTATGAGCTGGCAGAGGTAAACCCCCCATTGCCACGAGATCCATAGATGGTCCGATGGAGTGAATTGATGCCCAGAATTGGCAGGAGCCAGCATATGTCATACATGCCCGCCTTCTTTGCATGGCTGAGGCGTCAACTGATTGTGGTAGAGGATTGGCCATATAGCGGTAGTGACTTCCGTGCCGATCTTGACATGTCGCTCCGAGAAGGGGAGGATTTTGATGATGGAGGTAAGAAAAACAATTTTGATTTTTTTTTTTTTAATTTTTTATTGTTTTTGAAATATATGTTTTCGTGACATTTTGATTTTGTAATTGCAGATGTAGGACCAGAGCAACCAGCTGGGATGTCCTCGATCGCTAGATGCATTGCTCGACAGTTTGAGATCGCTCTTTATCAGGAAGGAGTGGATAATGAGGAGGAGATTGCACAGAATCTCAATAACCTAACCAGAGGCATCCCAGAGTATGCCTGAATGGCGAACATCCCACGCCAATATCAACAACACACAGTGGGAGTGTCAAATCGGATCGTCGATTATTGAATCAAGTAGTACGAGTAGCGACGTGCTATCATGAGCACCATGCCGAGTAGTCCATAGTTTTAGCGTTTACAGATTTGAGGTCTGTAAGCCAGGATGTACTAAACACATATATTATTTTTTGGGTTTTGATGTATGACACTCAAACATTATCCACATATATATGTGTGTGTGTGTGTGTGTGTGTGCTGTATTTCATGTTTACTATGATACAATGTTTTGTTTTTCACATGTTGCATAAATGTTTGTCTAACACATAATTAGCTAATGTATACGTTAATGTATTCATATGTATAGGAATGTGATGATATGCGATATAATGAAAATTTGTTTATAATAGAAGAATACGCAAATGCATTCTCAATATGTGAGGGTTTCTAGTGGAATATTGCCCATTGAGCTGAAGAAGAACGAGCTGTGAATCAAGGTTAACAACCATTTCCCGAATGTCATGAGCGATGGCTTCTGACAAGAGTTTGATAACCACACTATATTCAGCAATGTTATTAGTTGTTTGACCCAAACAAATATCTTGAAGATCAATCGACTCACCATTAGGTGCGTAGATAGCCCATGCCACAGAAGATAGATTCCGGGTACTACAGCAAGCAGCATCAGCGAAACTGACGTAAGGAGTCATAGATATCTTCAAAGCAGGTGAAGGCATAATAAGCAAGAAATCTTTTTGAGATACAGCCCATTGTGGGGCTTGTCCAAGGGGTTTCCCTCATAATCAATCATCTCATATGCCCCTTTTTGTAACACGCATTTGACAATATAGGGCCCGTGCCACATGGGTTCGAATTTACCTGCCCCCAGCTTATCATGAGCTTGGTCATATAGCAAGACCAAATCACCCTCAGAAAAAGCATGAGGAGAAACAGAATTATCAAAATGGGACTTAATGCACTTTTCTATGCTTCAATGACTAAAGTAGCGAGACGGCGGGTTCCATCCAGTCGTTCCAAATACAAGAGACACTCTTCTTGAGGCGAGGTTTCGAGGAGTAGTTCGACAACCAATTTGAGTGAGGGAATTTCACACTCAATCGGTAAAGTTGCTTCTAGACCATAGACAAGCTGGAAAGGTGTGAATCCATTTGCATCTTTAGTCGAGGTTCGGTAGGCCCACAAAGCTGAAAAAAGCATGAGATGTCAACTGGATTTGTGCATCCCAATGGTGCGATGAAGCATAGTCACTAACACTTTGTTTACATCTTCAACTTGGTCGTTTGCCTAAGGGTAATATGGAGTTGAGCCATTGTGATGTAAGCCCAACGTGAAAGTTAGCTCAGTCATCATGTAATCGTGAAAATGGGAGCCATGGTTAGTGATAATGGCTTGAGGCACTCCAAACCTAGAAATAACATGATTGAATAGAAATTGGGCTGTCGTTTTACTGTCAACTGAATATGTAGGCATCACTTCGACCCATTTGGTGAAGTAATCTACGATAACGATAATATAACCATGCCCCCCGGTGGAATAAGAGTTACAGGTCATTAGATCAATGCCCCATTTGGCAAAGGGACCAACGGTAGGTGGGGCGCACATTTTTTGCTAATAAGTCTGACATTCGTGGCATTTGCGAACAACAAGGATCCAATCCTTGAAGATGGAGGGCCAAAAGTAACCATCACGGAGGATCTTTTGAGCAGTGGTATAGCCAGAAAAATGATCACCACATGCGCCAAAATGGCAGTCATTCAAGACTCTTTCAACCTCATTGAGAGTTAAACATCGGCGAAGAATTGAATCAACACCAACACGGTATAAAGTATCCCCAATGATGCGGTAAGGTTGGGATTGAAGCTGAATGCATCAACGATCATCCTTGGTCAATGTAGACCAGAAGGTAGAAGTTTGGAGATACATGTTGACATCACCATACCAAGGGTCGAGAGTGCTAATCAAAAAAAGACTCTCATCATGGAGCTGCTCATTAGCACCGGCAGGAAGAGAAGCAAAGGGAAGAGAACAAATCAACTAATCAAATACAAGTGATTTCTTGGATTTGGAAGTAGTGAACACCAAATCGAATTCCTGGAGGATGAAAATCCACTTAGAATACTTACCCCCAAGTAACTCACAAGTCAGAATGTAAGTCATGGGGTTATACTCAGAAATCACAGTTGTAGTGTGAAAGAGAATATAATGCCAAAAGCTCTAAACATCGTGAACATCAGCTAAAACAACTTCTCAACATGAGCATAACGGGTCTCAATATTGAGGAGATTACGACTGAGGTAATAAATGACATGTTCATGACTTTCATCGTCATATTGTACTAGCACCATAGAAATAGTGCTAGATAGAGGAAATAATCACGATGATAGTGCGGAGGATGCAACAGAGGAGCATTAATGAGGACAACCTTCAAGTCATCAAAGGACTTTTGGGTAGCCTCATCCCAAATTGGAGTTCCTTGCTTAAGCAATCGAGTGAACCTTGAAGCTAGCTCAACATAATTAGGCACAAAGTGACCAAGGAAATTTGTTTTCCCTTGCAGACTCTATAATTGATTAACGAAGAGGGAGGGGTAGATTAATAATAGCCTCGACTTTGAGAGGATCAAGACAAATCCCATATTTTGAAACAATAAAACCGAGGAGTCATCCAGATTCGACGCAGAAGACACACTTATGCGGATTCAGCTGAATGTTATAGTGTCTACAACGAAGAAAGATTTGTCAAAGATGAACGGAATGGTCATGGTGCTTACGAGAATGAGTAAGAAGATCATCCGAATAAGGCTTAACAATGTTTTTAATGTCATAGAAAGCATAGGACATCGCTCTTTGAAAAGCAGCCCCAGCATTCTTAAGGTCAAAAGGGAGATTTTTATATGAAAAAGTCCCCCACGGATAGATAAAGGCGGTCTTATCTTGATCGGCTGGTGCAATGTTTATCTAGTTATAACTAAAAAATTGTCCATAAAGGAGAAAATCTCACTCCTAGCACATTCATTGATGATCTGGTCTATAAATGGAGTGGGGTAATTATCCTTTGGATAGGCATGATTAAGGTCACGGTAATCAACATAGACCCGAATGGTGCCTTGCTTCTTAGTTACCGGTACGATATTTGACACCTAATTTGTCATAGGGATAGGATAAATAAATCCAACTTTAAGAAGTTTTTCAACTTCCCCTTTAATGGCAGCCGCTTTTCTAGGGTGCATTGGATGAAGTCATTGTCCAATGGGCTTCGCGTTATGATTAGTCGAAATCTCCTGCACAACTATACTTGGGTCAATGCCAGGCATTTCTTCATACGACCATGCAAAAACGTCTTGAAACTCTTGAAAAAGACGAGTATAGAGCTTGATCTCATCAGGGGAACAAGTCACCCCAATATGAACATTTTCATTGATACCCTATTTAATAGAAATGTCAATGGGCATCATTTGGGTAATATTACCCATGTTCCCTTCCAACCAAACTTCATGGGCCATGATAGGCATCTGAAGTCGTTGGGTCGGGAATGAGAAGAGAAATTCTCAAGACAGATAGACATGACCGCCGGGATAGGCAAGAATGAGGAACGATGATGAGTATCATTCCATGGTGCTTCCTGCAGAGACATAATTTCCATGATACTTTCGTCAGAAGGAAAATTCTTGGTTAAGGGATTGGGATAATCTAAAGAACCAAGCCACGGGGACTGGGAATACGCATCAAGAGATGTACTTGAAACAGTATGATCATTAGGAACCGAAGTTGAAGCCAAAACAATCTTCACATAATTGATCTCGTCATGGCTTAATGGCATGACATCACCCCACATATAAACAAGATTAGGAGAGGGAATGACCCAAGTATTAGACCTAACTGATATCATGTTGACTAAGGCAACATGCAGAGGTGGGAGAGGAAAAATACCCATCAAGGCAGGATCTTTTAAAAGTCCAGACCCCACACTCTCATAAGGAGCACCGGTATGCTTCACGTAAGGAATGTTGCCATCTGAGGAAGAAGAGGCAAAGAAAGACAATTGGTCGACCGTGACGATCTTCCCTTGATGGGGAAAACAAAGCATGCGAAATAGAGAAGAGGCCACAACATGCATAACATGGGTCCAACTCTGTACGAGTAGAAGATTACAGTTAATATTTGCATCCACAATTTCCACTTCGACATGTATTGTCTTGCCTTCCAAGGTAATGGCAAGATTAGGGAGGACACCGAATGGTCGAGAATCACGCCCATCAAAGGCTTCCAAAGTGTTAGGTGATTGGTTCAAGGCAGGAGAACCAATTTCCTTCTGACAAGAGACAAACATGAAGCAGGTGGAAGCACCTTCATCAATGACGGTCCTGTGAATTGTCTTCTCATTAATGATCACTTGAATGAGAAAGGCAATCTAATGAGGTAAGCACGGGACATGGTTTTCCAGATCAAAACAAATGAGATTAGAATCAGATGGATCAATACCTCCAATAGCTGACAGCAACGCTTTCCGCTGATAAGGATAGCTTTGAAGGGCCTCGAGAGCATACATAGTTGATGGCACTTGAGCCAAATCCTCAACAATGTTATAACGCTGAGCGGCTCGAGCGTTTGGATTATATGAGGACTTTCGTAGCACACCCCAAGAGAGTGTTCGAATAGTGGAATCAGGATTAGGTCGCTCTATATGGAGATGACTAAAGGTAGACGAGATAGAGGAGGAAGGGGCACCTTCTTTCTCTTTCCCTGTTGTCGGAGTAGGTGTTTGATAATATTTCAATCTGGTAACCACATTTATAGGTGTACTCATCATAAACACTTGGGAACCTGAGGAAGCGGAAGACTAAGGTTGGTTTACCATTTGGGTCTGTTGGGACGAAAAGGGCTCTTTCAAGATAGCTGGGGTCTCTTTGAGCAAGCAACTAACTTCAAATTGTTGGGGACAATCTTTAGTATAGTGATCCTCCTCACAGATGAGGCATGGATACTTGGGCTTCCTTTGAGAAGCATCACCGACAGATGACTTAGGAGGGCCCAGTTTCAGGGCATCGGCTTTGGCCTTGCCTTTTCCCTTCTTTTCACCTTTAGAGGATTTGTCTGTTGCGGTAGACTGGACAGCGTGAACCTCAAATTTTTTACCAGGACCAGGGGAATTTCGAGAAGGATCATTGGAACCAGTGTTTGAGATGGCCTTCTGCTTGGAAGAATATTTTGCGGGGTTCTGAGACACGGAACCAATCACTCCATCAACAGGTGGGGTAGCTAGAGACTTCAATGTTGTTAGATTGGATGATGGTCATGGAGCATTGGGTAACATATCATATAACGTGCCAGATTGTGAGTAGATGAGGTCTAAATGCTGGGCACGAGTGGTGGCTTGCTCCTCAGTGACACAACCACCCATAGTTATGTCCTCAGCAATTTTGTTGACGAATGACTTGGTAAACCATTCTGTCAACAACTGATAAGAAATTTCAAACTTGAGTAGACGATGTCGATGCCTCCATTCATGGATCTTATCGGAGATATGGGTCGTAGTGTCTTGCTTAAGGGATGTAAGAAGATGTGTGCCAATTTCATAGTGAACCGGCAGCTGAAAATGTGTGAGGAAAGCCATAGAAAGAGTATTGAAGTCATTGTAGGTACCTCAAGGCAATTCGATGTACCACTTGGCTGCAGCACCTGTGAGAGTTTGTTGAAAAAGTTGGAGACGAATGGAATCATCAACGTACGAATTGGAGGAGCACGAGAGGTGATATTTCATCACGTGGGCTTGTGGATCCTCCTTCATTTTTCCCCCAAACTTCAGAAAATTACTCAGAATCTTGGACGGAACTGGAGGACTATATGGCGGATGAAGAATGGGATCATTCGTGACTCTAGAAACATCTGGCAGGTCTAATGTGGCCAAGAATGGAAATTGCATATTAAAAGGCATTTGGGGCCTCTGAGTAGGCCCGAACTGCAGAACCCATCCTTGTTGGTAAGGATTTTGTCCCTATAGTGGAGGATTTTTTCCATATGGCATATGATTTTGCCCCCATTGTAGGTTACCTTGCCCATAGGGAGGATTTTGACCTGGATACCTTGATATTATCCAGCCATAGGCTATTGATAAGCAACATACAAATTAAAAGGTTGTTGAGCCTGTTGACCTTGGACATACAGATTTTTCACCTACTGCCCCTGGACATAAGGGTTTTGAACCTGCTGCCCTTGGACATAAGGATTTTTCACCTATTGCCCTTGGACATAAGGATTTTGAACCTGTTGCCCTTGGACATAAGGATTTTGAGCCTGCTGCTACAGGTGTTGACCTTGACCTTGCAAAGGTTGACCCTGTTGATATGAATACAAGGGTTGTTGTTGCCCGGAGTGACCTTGTTGCTGCAAGGGTTGGCCTTGCTGCTGCAAAGGTTGTCCCTGCAGCTACAGAGGTTGACCTTGCGAGGACATAGGTTGGGAGGACTGGTGAACAAACTATGTGTACGGCTACAAAGGTCGTTGTGACTGTTGCAAGGGTTGCCCCTGCGGTTGCTGCAGTTGTCCTTGCTGTTGCACTACTTGCCCTTGTTGTTGCAAAGGTTGCCCTTGCTGTGGAAAGGGTTGCCCTTGCTGTTGCAAGGGTACCTGGACAGTTCATGAGGTGACACCCTGAGGGTACTGAAAGTTCCTGAATATGATCTAGCCATATCCACCAGGCATAGCGGATGGACCAGGCTGAACATAGGGTCCAACTTGACAGACGTAAGGCAGATTTACCATCGCTTGAGAACCATATGGAATATAAGGAGGTTGGAATGGAACCTGAGCCACATATGGTTGCTTGTACTGGATGTTACTTGACCTAGGTGGACCAACAGGGTTTGGCTACTGGTATGGGACATTACTCGATCCAAAAGGACCAAAAAGGTTTGGAATAGCACCGTAAGAGGGTTGATTCATTCCAACCATGTGAGTTTGTGAGCCACTCAAATTGGTTGCACCAAACATCATGGAGATATTCAAATATTTCCCCCCACACGGTGGTACATCCTATCCACTTACTGGAGGGGCCGAAGAACTTATATAGACTGAACTCAAGAATGTCGGTTGAACCGGAAGAGTCGGTTGAAACGACGAAACGAGTGGATTCAGAATGGTGGGTTGCACCAAAACTGAAGTGACTGAAGTATGCACAATTGGTTGAGAGGTCGGGTTCTTAACGAATGGACATGAGGTAGGCATAGCGTTAGATGACCATATAGTGTTGTCATATAACGACGAAGCACTAGGAGTGCCCGACACCAACTGAGCTAGAGAGGTATAACCATGCGGTAAAGAAGGTCCGCTATACTTAGGGTAAACGTTGCTTGGAATGCTTCCCGTGTAGGGGAAACCTTCAGGAGGGAATGTATATCCTTGTTCATCAACTACATGAGGAATATGTGTAGAAGAAACCTCTGTGTGACCTGGAGAGGAGATTGGGATCTTACCTTCTGATTCCATGGGTGGAAACAACTACGACAGACAACTGAAGATGTTCGAGGGGATAATTCCAAAGGGATACCTGGTTGATCATACAAACTGTATGGATGCTGTGGTGATATCACAACAAGACCGAACAAAGGATTTAGAGGGTAAATAACTAGTCCTTGCTGACCTTCAGGAGTCAGTAGACTCTCGGGAGTTTGGATAGGATTATCTGGGGATTTTGAGCCAAATTCATAAGGTGACCCAGTATCTGATGGAGGAGGACGAGATTACAAAGGTTGAATACTCAAAACAATTCCAAGTTCAACACCTTGGTCCTCAAGTGACTGTGGGAGTTCAGCAAGAGGCTCCTCATATGATCTTTCAGATGGAGGAGTAGAAGATGAATTAGGCGAACCTGATGGTTCTACCACGATGCCTTTGTCTCAAACAACAAGAGAAGAGATATTAATTTTAGGGCTTCTTCAAAATATATTTAAGGTATACTCATGATGTGGTCCATAATAAGACTATCAGGAAGGTGATGTGATCATGGGGAAAATAAATTTAAGACGCTAAAACAGACTGATGCCTTTTCATGTTTTAAGAGTCGAGAAAAAGGAAAAGATGACTCTAGTAGCTTTCAATTTGAACGAGCTCGAAAGGACAAGTGCTCGATGATCTTTTAAATTTAAAGAGTCAAAAAGACCAAAATGACTACTCAGGACAATCTAGGCAAAAGGATTACCAGGTAATCGTGAACTACAGAATACCTGCCGGCGAACCAAGAAGTATGGGTAGGAAGTCTCCTCGAATGATGTGTTTGGTGTATCAAATTTATAAGGCAGCAGACTCGGCTTCCTACAAATAAAGGATTGCAAACCTAGTGGGG
The DNA here is from genome assembly GCA_000404065.3 of Pinus taeda. NCBI lineage: Eukaryota > Viridiplantae > Streptophyta > Pinopsida > Pinales > Pinaceae > Pinus > Pinus taeda. The sequence goes on along the minus strand of APFE031488246.1, from coordinate 86,084 downwards.
TCTCCCTTTATATACGTGACAGTATGGGGAGCACAATTCTGTACTAGAAATGTCTAGTGCCGAAGCGAATGACAGCTACTAGGTTTAAAGATGCTGGAACACGTCTCTAGCATAAACCTCTAAATGTGAGCGTTAAGTTTCAAATGTGCCTTATGTTAATTGAATACATTTTAAAGTTTATCTTGAAATTATGTCTCAGTTTTCAGGCCCTGTTGAATTGACTCGAAAAACTCCTATATGCAGCAATATGAGACAAAACCCTTTCAATTCGATGAATATTTACACTAAGTGAGAGTAAATGAAAAAAATCAATGCAACAAACAAGCAACTGAAAGCAAGATGACTCTTCACTACTTCGATTTTCAAAACAAAATAATGAAAATTATTTCATTTTCTTATTCTTCCTATCCAATGCACTTCAACTAGTCCTTTCAATAGTAAGAGAAGTAAATTTCTTTTCAAATGCTTATGATGATGCAATTCTAGTTTTAAATCATGCAACTTAATGCAACATATCGATTCAGCAAACTAGAATGATGTATTTTTCAATGGAATGATAAAACGAATTTTTCAAATAAACACTTCAAAGGAAAGTTTTCAAACAACCAGCACAAATTGTATACCAAGCAAGATAATAGGAACTCTTCTCAAACCAAGCATGCAAAGACTCAATCGAAACAAAACAAGCAATGTGATCTATGCTTGAAAAGAGACGTTCAATCAAGAGGAGGGCAAACAAAACTTTTACTTATTCAAATAAAACAAAGTAAAACAAGGACTAAAACACGAAATGCATAGGGTAGTTAACGAACAACTTGACTTGATGAGAAAACAAACAGTTGAATGGACAATGACCTAGATGCCCTAGGGACACAAACCATCCAAAATCTCAAAAAATCAAGTAAGGCAAACTCAAACCAATCAAGTTAATGAAGCTTTCTAGCCATGGAGAATACAAGAAAACAAGCCAAGAGACAGAGCTTATAAAGGCAGGGCACATTGGCAATGATTCAGGAGAAACCTTGATTTTAACCTACAGGAATTGGTGTGAGTGTTTAATTGACAACAAAAGCCACAAGGGGGTACGACGTGACTGTTTAAGAGAAAATCACACTGATCAGCACGACTGTCAAAAAATAAACAACATTCATCGAGGATTTCAAGGAAAAACAAAAAATTTCAAAAAGAAAAACTAGACCTATCACGCTAAATTCAAGACTCTAGGCAACAAACAGTGTAAAGCATAGAAAACCAAAAATAAAGAGTGATACGACAAAAGTAAACACAAATCATGAAATGCACACAATCCAAAGAGAGGGGTGGCTCCCCAGCGGAGTTGCTAATTTGTGGAGTAGGTAAATGTCCTATGTGGACAGAGGTGATCCCTCTAGCCCAAGAGTGGATCTAGCCGCAAATAGAACAACCTAATGTAAACTTCCTTAGACTAGAATCTAATAAGAGGGCCTACCTCTTAGAACACTAATCTGCTTGATGGTGATCTTGCTCCTTTGCTCCAGCTTCCTTTCCTTCTTTCCATTCAAATACCTGAAACAAGCACACAAGAGACAACAACAAACATGATAGCAAACAATCACATTCAATCTACTTAAAAAGTCAAGGAATCTTAAGCGATCGAATTTAATATGAAACTCATTGTAGGAGATAAACCATTAGTTGTGTTAATAAAACTCAAAGAGAAATACAACTTGAGCCTTGACGTTGCAGGTTCCCTTTGGCATGTCCGGGTTCCAACACCACTAGAAGCATCTCATGATTCACCATCAACATAATGGAAGTTCAAGGCCTCTTTCTTATGCTTCAAACCAAACACAACAAGCTAATTCTCCTTTCACACACGAACTAGAAGGCTAAGGTTCTTAATATGGATCTCAAGCTTTGCAAATTATTTCAGCCCTTTCATTAGCTAGGTGAGGGTGTGAAATGGGGAGTTTATATAGCTTTGATGGAGGGGACATGGATCCTCTTATGGTGGGAGAGGCCTTATCCGTTATGGTTTTTTCCATCCTAATAGGGGAAAGGAGCCCAAACAGACTCTCTCGACTCTATCTTTCTCAACCATTTACCAAATTTTCATTCACGAAGCTTCTAGAGCTGGAGACTTTGACTCCATTTTTAAAAGCTTGCAAAAACATGGTCGGTGTGAGTGATGAAAGGCTCACTTGCACCATTTGGCGCCAATCCTGGCTTTAAACTCTGCAAATCAGTGCAAGGGAAGAACTGAGCACTAGCATCGGTCTTGAAAACTAAGCTTGAAGGAAGATTCTTGGGAAATGGTGAAAGAGGGAAATGCTCTGCAGATGAAGAGGGATGTCAGGACATGTTCTTCATGGCAGGGAAACATATGAGGTTCACTATAGAAGTCCTCCAGGATCAAGGATCGGGGAGTATAGGGACAGCGACAAAATGTTGTGTAACAGTAGGCATACAGGGAGCTTTGGTCCTTAAACTGGATCAGATGAAGCAGTTTAGGGTTGAAACTCTGGGGGATGAAGGGAACATGCTCAGGGCTTTGTGCAAGATGGTGACAAGGGGGAATAGGATGTTGGTTGATCTCATTAGGATCCTCACTGATCGCCTGTGAAAAATGGCCTATAACAATATGTTTGATTTGGATGTTTGATTAAGGTGATTCAAAATCTATTGGAAAGAGAAAAAATAGGAGATTATATTGGAAAAATGGCAATATCTATATTGAATCATTATTGATAATATATTGAGCTTTATGTTGAGAATCTAGTTTTAACTTCACTTAAGAGTCAATGGTAGTACTTAGATTTACGAGGATGGAAGATAGAGATATATGCAATCCTATAGAAAGGGTGAGGATAATAAATGAAGCTTTTTCAAGTCATTATTTTGCAACATATTCTTTTGAGAGTGAAGCTTCCAAGTCGGGGAAAGGCTTTAATGAAGATACTAGATTGTACATTGTATGGGAAAATTTGAAGAATTGTTCTTAAAAAAATGGATTAAGGACTAAAAAATGGAAGCAATCGATATAATTCAAGATGAATTAAAACAAGCTAAAGAAGCAATCAAGAAAAATGGTGATGAGTTATATAAGATACAAATCCTTAATGAATAACTCATTTAAAAGATTCAACAATTAAAATAGGGAAATAGTATTAAGGGGAATTGGAAAAGTGATGGTCTAGATTAGATCATTATATCTTTTATCATCCATCTTGATGCTTTCAGGGTGGAAAAATTAGAGAAATCAACTTAGGGGAGCAATTTTAGTGGCAAGGACCAATTTGGAGGATTGGGGTTAGAAATATTTGGGCTAGTTTGAGGCCTTAAATGATGTTTTTTGGGGGTAAAAAATTCCACTTAAATATGGTATCCTATGACATTATTCCACACATGAAGACCTTCCCAACGATGCAATAATTGCACCAGTCAAAATTTGGATGATAAATTTATGCTTTATGGAAATTGACTTATAGTGATTGACCACCATAATTTGATAGGATGCCACACCAACCCTAGTTACTCATGGAAAATGGGATAGCCACATGAATACCATCGAGAAAAATTTTAAGAGCTTGATTTTTAACTCTATATAAGAGTTGAAGGAGTCAAACTTAACCATTAGTTGGTTTATTGCGATGTGTTATAGTCAAGCCACTAGGAGGAAAAATGGTTTCATTCTATTTGGGTGCATTTTGTTCCGTAGTATAAGAGCGGATAGAGAGCGAGAAATATATAAGGGAATTTTTTTTGGTAATAAGATTCATAAGTTGAATAATTGTTAGTATCTTTGCTCAATTGTTGATGCAAAACCCCAATCTAAGTGGAAAGTGGATGTTATGTTCCTTTGGGATTTGTATCATTCCTAGAACATATCCAAGACTAGGATTCACTATAGCAAATCCATTGAAAAACTCAATAACACATGAAGAGTCAAGGTTGAGAGGAAGAACATTCCTTATATTGGAATTTTTTATGGATTAGGAATGAGATTTGACATCTACTTCAATTTGCAAAATACAACTAGCAGGGATTTTTACCCTTTTGAAGATTTATCATTTTGATGCATCCACATGAACCATATATTTTAAAAGGGAATATTCATAATGCCAACCCTACTAATATTATCCAACGACTAGTTCTCCAAGACCTCTTAGAAGTGAAGCTTCCCAATCTTTTATATCAAAGCACAAGTTTGATAATGGCCCAAACTCCTAAAGATAAATGATATTGTCCAAAAAAACATAGAGATGTTTTTATGTCTTCCTTATAATATGGAAAATACTCAACCCCTTCAACTGTTGCTTATTAGGTCCATCCCATAGGGGAAGTTTATTTTCCATAACTAGCTTGGCACAAAATAATGATTTGAGGTGGCTTTAACCTTCCATTTCCATTTATAGCCAGGATCCTTATGGCGTTGGAAAGTATATATAAATGCCCATTTATGTCCCTATTAAACTAAATATTATTCCTAAGTGAGATTGGTCCCTCATTTCAAAACTTATATTCCTTCGATCAACTTTATACTTGATTTTAAGAGATGAAATTTGAGGAGTATCCAAGTTGGAGGTAACTCTTTGGGAAAGTGTATAGTCATAGCCTAAATTATTGACCATTGGTTGAAAGAATCTCAGGATTTAGAGAAGAGATCAATGAAGTAGTTTAGGTCCTTAGAGTTCAAGTAGGACCTTAGCTTCTTTGATATAATGAAATGAGGGACAAGACTTACCCAAGAGTCATGACATAATTTGACATATGTGTGATTTCCAACATGTGATGTCAAATGATTCCAGTCACAAGATATTCTTGTCATTGCCCACTACAAGAAGGGGGTCCTCGTACATGGTTTAGAAGAGTTTCCAATATAATCCATGAGAGTACGAGGGATGTATGTGTGTGTGTTATAAGTATACCTTGCAACTTTGATGATAGAGACAACCACTCTACAATTATTTTATGAAGCAAAACATACTAACACAAGCATATAATTTAAACGATTAATGAACATCGATAGCCCCTTTAGTCTCGCGAATTTTTGTCTATATAACAATTCATCACTACTAGTCCCTGGTTTGCACATTCATAATCAATGGCGAGACTTTTAAAAATTTTGTCTGAAGGAAAAAACATAGTGGAAAACATGAAAACAAATATGAACTCACAATTCCATTTGTGTTAAACATCTTTAAAACACTTGGAAATGGATCTTACAACTAGGAGAATGTGCCCATTATATTTCATAAGCCCACACATCCACTATACATTTTATAAGCCCTAATTATGTTTTTCTTTTTTGTAAGTTGAATATATTGCCTCAAAATATCCAATTACATCATTCTTTCCATAAGCACAATACACAACATTACATTTACTACCTTTTTGGTCTTAAATCTCATGATTGTGCATGGATTTATCCTTCTTTCCCTTCCTCTTCTGGACATCTATCCATCTTGAGGAGTTATCAGGAGTAACTGAGGATGAAATAATGATGTCGTTTCGTTGGGACACTTACATTGTTGTATGTTCTGGTATATTTATGGTTTCCTTGTCACTATTTGAGTGATCAAATTCATGGTCGCACTTGTGCACACTCATTGATCTAGTCAAAATTCTAGCCGAGTCTCTCTCATTTGTGGCTAAAGGTTGAGCTTCCTCCTATGAAGGTTGAGATGGCTCTACATGGGGCTAAGCTAAAGTTGAAGGTGTTGATTTATTTGTGGGTGACTTTTATTGCTGAGTATTATCCAGCATGTGAGCCACTATAGGCTTGGTGCCTTTGGTTCCTTTTCTTAGCATATGGGTGAGTATAGGGCTCATGTGAATAAGGGCATACATTATGAAAATGACCGCCCTATTGGCAAGCCCTACTTCGAAAAGCAACATTTTCATAATACAATGGGTTGCAAATAAACCTTACCCCTCCATTTAAGAAGGATTTTGTCAGGAAATCCTTTACTAAGGTCTACTTCGACACATATGTGTGCAAATGTGATAATTCCTTTTTCCATCCTATCAATGTCCGTTTTGATGTAACGATCTATTAATTTTCCCACATCTTCTAAGACATATGGATATGCTATTTGGATGGGAAGGTTAGGGAGCCATACCAGACCGGGGTTGTGAGAGATGCCATGGAAAGAGGATTAAATTTAGGGAATCATGGTTGAAAGGAGAGACCATAGTAGCCCAAAAACCAAGATCCTTGATCAAAAACCTTTTTCCAGTCTTCTAAATGTTTGAAGAGCACAACAAAGAATAATTTTGAGCAAAAATGCAACACAATATCAAGAGACCAATTCTAGTGCACCCACTCCTGAAGAGCAGATGCTAAGGGCCAAAAATTGTTAAAACAACAAATAATCGCATGTCTTTCATAATCTGAAGCTATGAATCTAGATATAATGTCATCCACATCAAGATATGGTGTTTCTGCTACCCGATCCACCACAAATGTTTGTCCTAAAATATCTTTAGGTTTTGGAGTTGATAGTACGAGATTTAGGACATCCTTAAAGGATTTGGGTTTGGACACACCCCAACATTAGGCTCCACCTCATACTCTTGATATAATAGAGATTGAGGCATCCTTTTCTATGTCGAACTCACTGAGGGATTTCTGATCTTGAAGCTGCCAACTTCCATTTACGAGTTGAATAATTGTAGGTTTTAACCCCGTACAGAAATTACCTGCATATGAATTCTAAATCACAGGAAAAATAAAAATGCGAGAGCATAACACATAAAACACATATACACAGAGATTTCCCACTGGATC
>APFE031488246.1:0-53697 GCA_000404065.3 Pinus taeda | reverse complement strand
CCTAGATGATTTGGATGCTCTGAACATCATGGAATGGGTTGCAAAGGCAGAAAGATACTTTTGTACGTGATTTTGCTACATTGAAGTTTAAGGAAGCTTAGGGCCACGAGGAGAGGAGGTCAAGCCTGGATTAACTGATGTCCAATTACAGAGCTTGGATAGTCATTTTTTGGGTTTTTGTGTCTTCTGCATCCAATGGATCAGGTTGCAAAGCCATTGGAGAAATGTAGGTGCATGTAGTCAAATAATTGACCATTAATCCAAAGAGAGCCTAACCATTGAAGCAGATCTAAGGAAATGTAGCCTAGGAGGGGTGAACTCCTTTATCAACTTTGTGTTATGAGTTGTTGTGTTTTACTTCTATGCATTTTACTTGCTATATATGTGTTTTAAACAACTAACTAACCTCATAAATTGCTCCTAAAAGACACTCAACACTTGATACATAATTCCTCACATTTTGATTAATATGAGATGATCCTAAACACATTTTTATTTAATAGTAATGAGTGAGCTTACATAGCATTAACAAGTTCGCCCAACATTCAGATCAACCACATATTGGACAACTAGTCTGTAAATACCTCTTTTCAAGAGTGGTGACGTCAATAATCCCTCCAATTGTAGGACCATAATGATAAACCCTTTGTTTGCAAAGTTATTTGGAAGCGTGCTAGAAAATAAAATCAACAAGTGGGCATAAGAAAGAGATAAGTGTGTTAAAGGGAAAGCAGGTTTTAGACCTAAACATTCCACAATTGATCATTGTATAACTTTAAGGCACATCATTGAAAAAGTTTGGGAAAAAAAGGAAAAATTATTTTGTCGCTTTGTCGATTTCAAAAAAGCGTTTGACATGGTTCCTAGGGATAAGCTTTGGCACATAATGGAGGAACTTGGGGTTCCTAAGCATTTGAGAGCATATGTGCATAAGCTATATGAAGAGATGAAAGTCAAAATTAGAACTTCAACACGCATTTCTGAAAGTTTTAGAAGCGATAGAGGGGTCAAGCAAGGTTGCCCACTATTTCCTACCCTTTTTGGTTTATATACCAACAAGCTTGAGGAGTGGTTAAATTTGAAAGGGGGTGATGGTATCTATTTGGGAAATTTTGTTATAAGGTTTATTTTGTATGCAGATGACCTTATTATGATTATTAAATCTACTCTTAGTTTGCAAGAGCACTTACTATCCCTTAAGAATTCTTGTAGAAGGGTGGGGATGCAAGTCAATATTAGTAAAACGAAAGTAGTGGTTTTCTATAAAAAGAAGGAAACATAACCAACATAAGTTCTACTTTGAAGGCAACATTCTGGAAGAAGTTGTGGATTACAAATACCTTCGAATTGACTTCGACAAAAATCTAAGCTGGAATGGCTATAGAAAGAAAATAACTTTGGGGGGTTGGAAAGCATTTTATGTTTTCAAAATAGGTGTAGAGAGGCAAAGTTATGGGACTGGAAAACCACTCAAAATATTTTTGGGCTTCTAATGATTCTGGTGACTCTCTATGGTTATGAACTGTGGGCCAGCAATACATCTGACATGCAGTGGAAACAAATTGAGAAAATCCATAATTTTTTTTTTAAAGCTTGGTATTACCTCCTTTTTCTATTAATTTAATAGATTACAACCAATTTTAGAGATAGTTAGGTGGCCTCAACTTTCCCTGTGGGAAACAAAGTCTGTTGGCCACCTACTGGCATAATATGCCATCCAAAAATGATAAGTCTTAATTCTTTCTAACCACACAATATATGATTGTATGTCTATGCTTATCCTACCGTCTACTTGCCTACTGGCATAACTATCTATACATTGAAAAGTAAAAGATATCCACATAAAACAACTACAGAAAGAGAAATCATAATTACTAATCTACTTCCTCAGCTGAAGCAGATTCCACTGGTGCCGGGTCTTTTTCATTAGACCCCGGGAGTTCTGTCGGATAAAGGATGCAAGTTAGGTGGTTTTCTATGCGGCGGAGGTTCCCATCATGTTTTTGCATATGGAACTGGAGTTGTTGGAAGTCTTGCTTGTAGTTAAGGAAAGCCTGCACTATGATGGCCATGTTCAAAGCTATTTGTTCTAGGGCCTTAACCATAATCCCTTTCATAGATCAGTAAAGAAATAGAGTATGTTTAAACTAGGTTACTCGGCCTCGTGTATGCCCAGGATCGAACACCAAGATTCGTCAATCCTCAGCATCAATTTCCATTGAACCTGCCTGGCGGTTCATATCCGCCTCTGATTCCTCAATCAATTACCGAATTTCCTCAGTGTTGGCTTTTGTTGTAGGCTTCCACAGCGTCATTGATGATGCTCGCAGTAGGCTTTCTTCCTCTTGATTTTCCTCCAGGTGCACTGGATTGGCCCTCTTCCTGTTTTCCTTTGTTCTTCCTGCCACGGCCCCGCGGGGCAGGGTTTTAGGTTTGAGTCACTGCACAAGCCATTATTGTCATCATGCAACCTAAACAAATGTGTCACTGAGTACTCTCAGGTGGTATAAACCCACAAAAACCTAGCTTACGGGTCCTATTACCAACCTGCTCACCTGTCTAGAGACCAACCAACACTCGTAAAACCAGAACATGGGTTTTGCCGACCTTCCTTTCTTCACAACAAATTTTAATATTGTTCCCCATAATAGACAGGGGTTCCATCCCCTTACACCGAGACTAGTAATTAGACACCAACCTTTTGATGAAAACCCTAAGGTCCTGACGTCCACTATTACCTTCATCTTTGAGGGGTAGACTCAACACATACCAACTCATATGGAAATGGCCTAAGGGTTTGCTCCCACTGAGCAAGCAAGGAGTCTCAATAGTAGCATAGCCCCACCACACCAATTTACCTAGCACCCATCCATCTCAACTCGGGCCCGAGACTTCACTATACTAACCTAGAGCCCAGCGAGGTCAACCCTATACAGATACGAAGCCATTAGTTCTATTACTGCGAGGAGGCCAAGCATAACAGGCACATGAGCATGCCCAATCCAATTACCATAATTTAAATCTCGAACCGACATATGCATTATCAAGACAAGACGCCGACGCTCTAATCCCCACAACTTTAGATTGACCAACCCAATTCTTTTATCCAGAAGACTCTCTTCATGGAGAAAAAGGAAAGGTAACAAACTACAATTAATCCCCTTCGAGACAACCAGATGCCAAACATAATAGACACAGGAGCATGCCCAATCCAATTAACATAATTTAACCACCGAACTGACACATGCATTATTAAGACAGGACGCAGACCCTCTAATCCCCACAACTTCAGATCAGGCCAACCCAATTCTTTTATCCAGAAGACTCTCTTCATGGAGAAAAGGGAAAGGAAACAGACGAGATACCGAATATCCAGTGCTAAGGAAGGATGAAGGCACACTCGTGCCGGTCTTTCTCCACAACAACTAACTTTGTTCGCCAATTTCCTTTGAGCCAGGACCAACGAATTGCCTCCAAACCACCACATGCAATCGACTAGATTCTTACATCTTGAATGGCTCCCCCTACTGCCACCTGCGTTGTTATTACCTCCCCTCCTGCATGAGGTGACCCTGCAAGCCTTGCCACACATGTGGAAGGTGGTGGGTTTGTCCTTCGAGGTACCCATAATTTAATTGAGGTGATTGGACCAAGGATCTAATACACACCCCGATTGGGGAAAAATTAAGAAGTGTTTGATTACAAAAAAAAATCAAAATTAAAAGTGTAGTTAATTATGCTATCTTGTTAAGCGAAACAGGGGTTGCTCCTATTGAAGGAGTTGCTATGGTGTGAGTCATAAGGTATTTACAAAAAATGAGCAAATGGAAGAGGGAAGAAGGCCTATGGTTGTCTTTAATGACATATTGTGCGAAAGAAAAAAGACTTGGATGCAATAAAATAATAAATGGTTTAGTAAACGGGTATTTGCTTGAACACGTGTCCCATAAACACTAAAGAGATAAAAGCTTTTGTTATGGATAAGTTCCACAAACGTACTTGGGATAAGGAGCTAGGGAGAAAGAAAAAGTACTATATTGAAGTGTTTAATCCCACTCATAATTATCAACAAAAAGCGTACATAGAGGCCAATATTTCTTGGAGAGCCAAAATTCTTATTGCTCAGTTAAGGACTAATTCTCATCAACTCCATTGTGAAACAAGGTGCTGGAAAAGACCAAAAGAAGTGTGGGAGGGAAGAGTATGTATTTTTTGTTCTTCCAAAAAAGTGGAAACAAAAAAGCATTTCATTTTAGAATGTGAGGCCTTCAAAGACAAGGAGGAAAGTTATTTAGATATTCTGGTAGGTAGCTCTTGGGATAATCTATTTAGCGAGGGGTTTGTCAAGAAGCTTGGAGGATTTATTGTAAGGCTTCACGAGAAAGGGTCAAATACATCAACCAGATGAAGAAGCAATTTGTCCCATGGGCTATCTTTAGCCTCGTGGACGTTAAAATAATTTTCTTTCTTTCCTTCAGACAATAAAAATATGGGATCATCTTTAATTCCATTTTTAATTAAAAAATAAATATTATTTTGTGGTTTTTTTAGGCAATTAAGTAATTACGTCAAAAGGCGTTTTCTTTACCGGCTTGGGGTGAGCAGACACTCTTCACCTCATCCAATTGCCACAATTCATTTTTGTCATTCCCTCATGTGAAAATATAACACATGGATAACACCGGACACATTCAAACAAGCCTTCGTCACCCGCTCAGGCCATTCCCTCCTAGGCCCTTGTCACCCGCTCAAGCCATTCTCTCCTAGGCCCTCTGTTGGCAATGGCTTTATTCTTCATTTTAATTCTATCTTTGTCCATCATCGTGTAGTACTCTCGGTCTCTTCACTTCATTAATGCACACCACCCTCCACTCCAACTGCACTCAAACATCTCACCGCGCAATTCAAACTCCACTCTGGTGGTCTTGTTAAGAAAGCCAAAACTTAGACGGAAGGAAGAGATGACTGCAGATTCATCTCATCCATGGAATTAATAATAGGAAAAAAGATAAAACTTTATAGAGTACTCAAGCCTCCAATTAGTGAGATGGCTAGGACAGTGGCACCTTGCCCGGTTAACTGGGGAACGATGATTCCTTTAAAGATCTCTCTAGGTTTAGGCTTTGCATATACCATCTCGGAAAGGAAAGCCCTCCGATTTTCTCATATGGATTTTATATTAACATTTGTTAAAATATTTTCAAGGAACAATGCTCTGATAAGAAAATTAAAAACTAATCTGATATGAAAAGACATGAATGAAATATAATGGAAGCACCCCAAATCTCAACTCTATAGGAGTGCAGTAGTCACACCTTTCTTCAAAAATTGGTAGTCTCACACAAACCTTCGTCCTTCTTTTTTTCAATCTTACATTGCAAACAGATTTGCAGTCTAATGCTTGCACTTTATAATTAATTTTCAGCACTACAGACCATAAATCTTCACTCCATTTTCAAGCTTTTGTTTGTATCTGCAAGGATATTAACATATTAATGCTCTAACCACAACGCCCGAGAAGATATCAACAACATGATATATCTTTTTTATTCAACATGCGACATTTCTCAAGAAACATTCATTGGTCAGAATAGTCTTCGCAATTTTCATGCAATGGCTTGATCCTTCATATCTCAAGCATATCACATATTTTAAACCAAGGCACACAATGACAGATTTTTGTGATTTCAAACCACTGTCAGAATGAAACATTGTTTTTAGGGCTGTAGACAGTATCACTCTCCATAGATCCTTAACAACATATTCAAAGATCTTTCCATGCAACCAATCAAATCCAGGCTCAAAAGAAATTTTGCAATATGCATATGTTCACACTCTAAATAAAGGTCAAAGTCATTACACAGATCAATGATAAAGAGTTCTTGTAAATATCAAAGAGTTTTACATAGTAGCTCTTAAAAGAACCTTGACATTTCTTCAGATTTCATTCTATACGTTCACGAGTTATCAACTTTAGATCTGCACTTAACTTTCCTTTTTATTTTTATTTTTCGACCACCATCTATATTTCTAATCGAGTTAACTCTCCTTATATTTATATGTATTTTACCGAGTGAAATGACACAACTAAAAAGAGTTCAGACCAACTTTATGATAAAAAAGTTGAATTTAATTTATTTCATGTCACATTTGTCTTTTAAAGGTAAGCTCACAAGGAGGAGCGAACTTGTGGAATTTTTATATAAAGGGAGCGATTAGGAAAGATAAATTTGGCAAAGGTAATATATTATAATTTTGTATTATTAAATTTAGAAAATGATTAAGGTACTAGAATTATGATTTGTCTTGGGGCTTTTAAGAGATATGTGCGTTAAGGTTATTAGAGTAAGAACAACGTATTAGGGTAGAGAGTAAGGCTTAAGAAGAATGTAAGAATTAATGTTTAGGTTTTTCATAATTAGGGCAATGATACTCAGTGAGAGTCTTATCTTAAACTAGGGTAATAAGGACGAGAATTAATGTTTAGATTTTTATATCTCATTGGGACAAGTGGCATTAGGCATTATGGAATCATAAATATTGGGTTTGGGACTTGCATCAACAAGTTATGATTAAGGAATCTTCTAGAGCTTAGGGCATTTATTAAACATCTAGGGGCATGTATGCACTTAGGGTTTTGCACCAACATATTCATTGGTATATACTTCATAATCTAGGGTTTCATTCACATACTTAGGAATATAGGAATTACTCACTTATTTGCTTCAAAATGCATCTAGCATATTGACATCAATGACAACTTTTACCAACATAAACTTGGACCTGATTCAATTTTTATCATAATTCTCCTCAGGAGGAGCTAACCCCAAGGGGGTAGGCCTTTATTGTGGCCTATGCAATCTATGTTCTCTCTATGTTGACTAACCTCTCCTCTCACATCAGCAGGCCATGCTTTGCCTTGCATGTATTTTTCCTTTTCCTTTTTGGTGGACTGGTATGGGCTGACTGGATTCATGATGCTTTCTTTTAGGGTTGAGCAGATCGAGCATTGCCTAAAGCCCACCATCAGAAAGGAGGAGGAGACAAGGATTCTAATGGAGGCCAATGTCGCCCTGCTGCTTGTTATGTTTTGCGTGGAGACACTGGTGCTAATACTGGCTTGATCACTTCAGTGTTGTGCATAGGAGAGGGAATACCAAGGGCTTGATATGGAGAAGAGGAGGTGCTGGGGCAGGAAGTATTGAATTTCCATGAGCTTGGGTCTAGGTTAGCGTCTTAAAATCACTAACGCTACCAAACCAAGAATCTCAACTAGAAACTACTTTGCAGAACGAAAATATAAAGCAGTAAATCACATATGCACAATATACATAGTTTTAAACAAAATTGTACAATATTATATGATCACCAATCTTTGTTATATTAAACCAAATCTGAATAATACAATAGTCTATGGTATAGAAGATACAATGACAAACGTTGTTGCAACTTCTATGTCGTATATTGTCCTGTCGGTCCTTTGCTCTCGTACTGCTCACTAGTATGCCTTAGTCCATTAGGGCATCTATACATCGAGACTCCTGGAGGGTTGCCCCCTATCACTACTGCAAGTCATATCTGCTACAATGAACACATGCTCATCAAACTTCTCTCTGGGCTGGCCAATACCTGAGCTCCAATCTGCCTTTTAGTAGCCTCTTTCTTCCATCAAAGAGCTACAGATAAGGCTGCAATACTACATGTAATAACGCACCAACACCATCCTTCTTGTCTGCTGCTCTAGGGCTACTTTGGCTAGCCAACATGCTACCCTCCAATCAACTTTAAGGCACCCAATCAATCATTTATGAATATTCTCCTAATATGACACTTCACCACCTCAGAATGTCATATACATGGCATCAACAGGCTACTCAACAAACTGATCCAATCTGGTCACACTTTGACCCAATACACATCTCCAAACATTGTTGTTCTTCTTGCTGCACGACTAGTTAGGGCACACCACACTGCCCTCCACCCAACACACAGTCAGTTATACAAGCCTCTAAAGCCTGTGGTTCACCCTATAAGAGGTCCACCATGCATACGCTTTTCCTTTATTGCTCTGTCCACCTAGACGTAGCCCTTAAGGGCCTCCAACTACTGGCGATGGCCTGCAACCTAGCCCAACAGTTGATTGTGGCTTTAGTTCTCCTCAAATAGTGCCCCAATCTACCTTAAAACAACAATCCCTTGCTCCTTTAGATTGTGGTCTTTCTACCTTACAAACGCACCCAAGAACAACACTTGATCACGCCTCAAGCAACCCTAAGACCTCCATGATGTCACCTACAACACTTTGATCTTACCACATAAAATACCCACGTTGTACCTTGGCTCCCTCATGTTATCTTTTGGCTCCTTTTGCTATAGCTTCCTCCACGAAATTTCAGAGCTCTTTATGAGATGTATTGCCCACACTTGGATACTCTAAAACACATCACTTCACCTCATATTTATACACACATGAGGGCTCCATGAATTGAGGAAGAGACCAATCTATTGGACGATTTTTATATCAAGCCTACATGACTTGAAGACCAATAATTACCTTATCAACTTCAAAAATTCATTTCTCTCTAACGATAACTTGAATTCAGACGATTCTCAATGTGTTGGAATGGCATCGTTGAGCACTATCATCCTCATCCATCACATGTCATACCTCCATCATGGTTTTGGCCCAAACCACGATGGGTGCAAAACACTACACTTGGGTTCTAAGCCCACAGGCTGCCCTTGTGGTGCTTTTCCCTCCAAACTCTGAACCCTAGGGTTTGGAGTACCTCCCAAGATACACAAATCAACACTCCCTCTTAGCAAGGGTACTTCCAAGACTAGAAAGTCTCTTGTCATCATCATCACTGCTTGCAACACTTGCCCAACTCCTGGTGCTCACGATCGCAGCAAACCCTATACGATGAACTACGCCCTTCTCGAAAGTGTCACTGTCACTGCTGGAAGCACCCTGATTCTTCTTCTTATCCTGTAACGTCTTCCACTCTCTCCATGATTTCTTCTTGGTAGTTGTAGGAGCACCCTTGCTCACCACTAACCACATGCTCTTCTTGGGTTGTAGAGTCTCCCTTTGAATCTGCAAGCTCCCTCTCAAACTAGACTCCCTCTAAGTCTCTAGAACCTGGACCTTCTCGGGAAGGTTTACATTCTTCTTGGGAACCTGTACTTGCTCCTATGAAGCCTGCATTTGCACCTGCACCTACTCCACTTGCTTATTTCGATGATCCATAGGCTTGGCCGCCAACCTATAGAGACCATGCTCTCTAACTCTGAGTACAATCCCATAGGACTTAGAGCCTTTAAGATTGAGTCTTGCCTTCCCATCTTGCAACAAGACTTCAAACCCTTCCCTCTCGATCATCGAGACAAAAATCATGCTATATATGAGTCATGTTACAAATAGAACATCCTGGACCCGCATCATACGTCTTATCTCCATCTTGAATGGCACAACACATGATCCTCGAATCTCCAACTGACTCTTGTCACCCAACACCATGTGAAACTTCAAGTCCCATCCAGCTAGAGTCTCAAAAACCTCCCGTGACCTTGTCATATGCTTCGTCGCACCATTGTCCACGTACCATCCATCCTTAGTGATAGTATTCTGCGAGAAATGAGAAATCATAGCAAAGTCCTCCTCTTCCAATCTGTAATAGATTTAACCTACAAATATATGATAAAGAGAATATACCTAGAAATAACAAGATCAACCCAATAATATAACATGAAAATGTTTCTTTATTGATCAAAACCCTTAAGGTATGGTAACACCATACAATCACTCCTTAAGGAAGGAGAACACTCCACAAGCCATATGCTTGTTCATACAATATTCCTTGACATCTCTCAATGGGGAGTCTCTAGCCTCTATATAGGCCTCATACATACAATACCATGGGTCATTACCATGGTTCTCTCAATACCATATATCTAATACCATGGACTTACCAATTGACTATGGCCCATCCCATTATTACATTATTCCCTTGGGTACCTCCCTTTGTACCCATACTATCCCCCCCTAGGTATACTACATTCCAACCCCCTTAAACATGTTTCATCCCTGAAACATAAGAAGAACACAAATAATAAGATCTACTCAAAAGAGTAGTCCACTGGTACCATGCACATGCATCTAGCCATCCTAGAGAAAGGTGAACCCTCGATCTAGTTGGTGCCTCGCTCGCTTGAGATGGAAGTTGACCCTGGCGGCTCTTCTATGTTGATGTGTTGCAGGTGGATCATCGCCCCTCTCTATTTGTCGTGCATGGGTTGTTGTCCTTGTGGCTAATTTGTTGCCATCGTGTTGGTTGTTTTCTTGCTGGGTGATGAGGGTGGTGATATGCTGAAGTTTTAACCAATGATTTATCTTTCTTTAATTCACCACCTAATGGAGCCTGATGGGTATCTGGTACATGTTGTGGTGCCTACAATTGTTGCTTATCTGCCAATATTACTTCAACCACAGATTCCTCATCTGATGTGTTTGTACCTGCAACATATTATGCTTCAGCCTCCTTGGACTCTACCTGTTTATTGATGGAAATATCCTGTAATGTAATTTTCTTCTTTTTATACTAGAGCTTCAAGAATTTATTCTGCACATTAATATTGATAGTACCCACAGATTCCATCCAAGGATATCCCAAAACAACATCCACATTATCCATATATGAACCATAAAAATCAGAATGCAATACATACTTATCCATAGAAATCTTCAAACTGTTATAAACTTGAACATCCTTATTATCAACCTGTGTGTTTTCCATGTGTTTTGCTGGAACTTGCAATTTTTGTTGCCAAATTAACATTTATAAGATTTTGCTTGCAACTAGGATTTATAGAACAATGATCTTCTCCTTCTAAATATATCCATGAACCTATAACAAGGGGATACCAGTAGAAAATAACCCCACATGTTTATCATTAGCTTGTTTTCCAACATGAGACCATTTGTCTAAAAGGAGTTTTTCAAATTCTTCATCCGAAATGTTATACTTCTTGTTGTCAAGTGAGCTCCACCATATTGCAGCCTTATCTTGCAAACACCTCCATATGCAACCTTTCCAATGTTTTGGCTATAACCACTTTTGTCTATCTATGAATTCTTCAATAGTAGGACCATTATCGTTTCCTGTAAAAAAAAATTGGCTAGAAGCCATGAAGAGGGTTTCGAAAAAAAATCACTTACTTAGCAAAAAATTTACAATGGCCACAGTTCAGTCAATATTGCTCATAATCTTTATTATGACCTGTTTTCAGAAATGGAATGACCATTCTGCATCTTCCCATGTGATAAAAATCCCAATCTAGGCATTATGGAGTTCAGTTTGCGCTGCAACTGTCCCGTTGTCACAAAAATTTCTGAAAAAAAAGAGTTGATTTTAAATCAACGATATCTCTCTCATCCGGACTCTGATTCGAATGATTTTTCTTCTTCTTCTTCTTCTTCTTTTTTGGGTAATTTTTCAAGAGTATCTCAGATCTACAATTATTTTGTCAAATTTCCCCCCAAAAAATAGCAAAAAATTACTAGATATCCACCGTCCACGAATTTTCTTCAGAAAAATTCCTACAACACCGCTGATTTTAAATCAATGATATCTGCCTCATTCAGACTCTGATTCAGCCGTTTTTTTTGGGTATTTGTTTGCAAAGAATCCAGATCTGCAATTTTTTTCTTAAAATTTTGAAGCAAAAGTTACATATCTGATCTGCAAACTCACCGCCCTAAAAAAATCCTAAAAAAATATATATATATATGTTTTGCCCAAGAAAGTGCACTAATACCACTTGTAATAGATCTAACCTGAAAATACATGATAAATAAAATATACCTAGAAATAACAAGATCAACCCAATAATATAACATGAAAATGCTTCTTTATTGATCAAAACCCTTAAGGTAGGGTAACACCATACAATCACTCTTTAAGGAAAGAGAACACTCCACAAGCCATATGCTTGTCCATACAATATTCCTTGACATCTCTTAATGGGGAGTCTTTAGCCTCTATATAGGCCTCATACATACAATACCATTGGTCATTACCATGGTTCTCTCAATACCATATATCTAATACCATGGTCTTACCAATTAACTATGGCCCATCCCATTATTACATTATTCCCTTGGGTACCTCCCTCCGTACCCCATACTATCCCCCCAGGTATACTACACAATCTCCTAGAGAGATCATCTATCTTTGTTGAAGTGGCAACACTGATGACTTGCTTTCCTTTCTTCTTCTCATCATTTCCCTTCTTCTTCATCAGACATTCTCGATGAAAAATAACCCATCTCGATATAGTTGAAACACTTGACTTTACTCAAGTCCTTCTTTTGCTTACCCTTCATTCATGATATAAGTGCCATGTCATCATCTGAAGCCTTCTGCTTCGGATGAAGATCCTCGTCTCACAAATCTTTCTGAATTAAGTCATCCCACAGCCTATCCCAGTCTGGCAGTTTCTCCCTTGCAATGATCCCTTTGATGAAGGGCTTCCATTCCTCAGTGAAACCTTTAAAGGCAATCATTACCATATCTCCATCTGAGATAGTCACATCGATGGTAACAAGCTCATCTTTGACCTGAGAGAATCTGGGTCTAGACTCGAAACGTCGACCAATATAAAGATGGGCACTGTGGAAAATCCGAACTCCTCTCAGAAACCACACCACAGTAATCTACAATCCAAAATGAAAGAATCTCGTCAGATACGGGGTCATGCTTTCACCCTTTAACATCTTGGTGGACTTTAGCATATCCTCCAATACAATCCTTGGTTCTCGTAATTATTCTGGAACAAATTATGAAGAGCCATCCAGATCTCATGTGCATGTTCTTCCTGGACAAATGAGGTATGAGGGCATCCCTCACACCATCTAGGATGATCAATCTCGCCCTCGCATCCAAATCTTCCCATATTTCCAGCTCCTTATGGTTGGTTGGCTTCTTTACCTCTTTCTCGTCAAAATCCTAGATCCTGTTGACCCGCAAGATCAACTTGATCCTTTCCTTCCATGGAATATAGTTGGACAACCCCTCCAGCCTGTCCTCATACCGTATGCTTGCCTGCAACTTCGACATTGTAGTGAATCCTTCACCTCACAATGTGACCAACTCCCTCTCACACTGTATTTTCCTATGCACAACTCTGATTTACTTACTTCCAAAGTAGCTCAGACACTCTCTGATACCATGTTGAATTTTCACGACCTTGGGTCTAGGTTAAAGTCTTAAAATCACCGATGCTACCAAACCAAGAATCTCAACCAGAAACTACTTTGCACAACATAAATATAAAGCAGTAAATCACATATGCACAATATACACAATTTTGAACAAAATTGTACAATCACCAATCTTCGTTATATTAAACCAAATTTGAATAACACAACATTTTATGGTATGCAAGATACGATGACAAACGTTGTTGCAACTTCTATGTCATATCTTGTCCTGTCGGTCCTTTGCTCCTGTACTGCTCACTAATAGTGCCTTAGTCCATCAAGGCATCTACACATCGAAACTCCTGGAGGGCTACCTCCTATCACTGTTGCAAGTCACGTCTGCTGCAATGAACACATGCTCAACAAACTATTCTCTAGGCTCAACAAACTGTTCTCTAGGCTGGCCAATACCCGAGCTCCAATTTGCCTTATAGCAGCCTCTTTCATCCATAAAAGAGCTACACATAAGGTTGCAATACTACACCTAATCACGCACTAACAAAGTCCTTCTTGTTTGTTGCTCTAGCGCTACTTTGGGTAGCCAACACATTGCCCTCCAATTAGCTCTAAGGAACCCAATCAATCACAAATGAATCTGCTCCTAATATGACACTTCACCACCTTGGAATTTCATATACATGGCATCAATATGTTGATCAACAAACTGATCCAATCTAGTCACACCTTGACCTAATACACATCTTCAAACACTGTTGTTTCTCCTTGTTGCACCACTGGTTAGGGCACACCACGCTGCCCTCCACCCAACACACAGTCAACTATACAAGCCTATAAATCTTGCAGTTCATCCTAGAAGAGGTCCTCCATGCATACGCTTTCCCTTTATTGATCTTTCCACCTAGACACAGCCCTTCAGGGCCTCCAACTGTTGGCTATGGCCGACAGCCTAGCCCAACAGTTGACTGTAGCTTCGTTCCTCCTCAAATAATGCCCCAATCTGCCTTAAAACAACAGTCCCTTGCTCCTTTAGATTACAGCCTTTATGCCCTGCAAATGCACCCAAGAGCAACACCTAATCACTCCTCAAACATCCCCAAGACCTCCACGTTGTCACCTACAACACTTTGGTCTTACCACAAAAAATACCCATGTTGTACCTTAGCTCCTCATGCTGTCTTTTGGCTCCTTTTGCTACGACTTCCTCCACAAAATTTCAGAGCTCTTTAAGAGATGTATTGTCCACACTTGGATACTCTAAATCACATCACTTCACCTCATATTTATACTCACATGAGGGCTCCACGAATTGACAAAGAGACCCATCTATTGGACAATTTTTACGTCAAGCCTACGCGACTTGAAGACCAATAATTACCTTGTCAACTTCAAAAATTCATTTCTCTCTAATGACAACTCGAATTCGGATGATTCTCGATGCATTGGAATCGTATTGCCGAGCACTATCATCCTCATCCATCACATGTCATACCTCCATCACGGTTTTGGCCCAAATCATGATGGGTGAAAAACCCCACACTTGGGTTCCAAGCCCACACATTGCCCTTGTGGTGCTTTGCCCTCCAAACCCTGAACCCTAAGGCTTGGAGTACCTCCCAAGCTACACAAATCAACAAGAAGTCGGGGCAACTGCTTCACATGCACCTCTCTTGCATGCGTGTTCTTCCCTCAAGAACTTTGTCATGGTGTTTTATAAGACAAAATTTCCAAAGCGCTATTCCTATGCATTCAAAGTGGATTCCCCATGTGGGAATTGGTCCAGGTACTTGGTCATGGAAATGATAAAGGCCAAGTGATTGCGTGTGGCCAACACCTAGCAGAGTTCCTTCATACGCTTGAACAAGACCCTCTTCTTTCAATTCAGTGGGATACAAGAATTATGAACAAGGCTAACCAAGCTCAAGTTTAGCGAAGACTTAGGGTGTGCTTGGATCCCTCAATCCTTTTTCCCCTATCATCGGATCAAAGACAATGTCCAGATTCATTCATAAGCACATCGTTCCCATGAGCATTTAAATAAAATTTGACATTAATTGGAAACATGATAATGTACAAAAGTGGAAAATCAATGATTGTTGATGTTGTTAGCTTAATTAGCATTTGAGATAACAATTTTTTTTACATTGATGTTGGAGTGACCAATAAAACTATATTACGTGGGGGAATTACTAGTGTTTTTTTCAACTTCTTACTCAGTTGAGGAAAGTCTATGCTAAATCTTTATCATGTTCTCAAACTTGTTGAAGTGGGCTTATGTCCTTGTATCTATATGCTACTAAAGATTGATGGAGAGTGATGATTTGTCGTTGTTCTCATCAAATCTGCTACAAGGGTTTTGATTTTGCTTTAGAGCATCATCAAGTGAGAATTTACATTGTTGGTTTCTTGTTCTATTTTTTGGGTGGCCTTCATTTAATCTATGATTTGTTGGGGCATTTTCTTTGAGATTTCAAGCTTTATTCTTAAGAATTAGTGCCCATCCTTTAATAACAAACTGTGAAAATTGTATGCTCACTTTATACCAAAGCCAAGCATCTATCTAGGGTCCAGTACCACCGCAACATCACATCTTGACAATTGTAAGATATTTTTTTAACAAATCCAGTACCAATGCAACATCACATCTTGGCAATTGTAAGATAATTTTTTGACAAAATAAGACTAGAAAGGAGCTAAATTTGTGTCGCAAGTATTAGGGGATAGAACACATCAAAGTGTATTCAGATTCAACCTAGAAGCAGAGGGTCCTCTTGTAGAGTGGTGGCTTTGTTAACCATTGAATCTGCATCTTTGTTTAATTCAGATAACACATGCCATAATTCACAAAAAAAATTGTCTTAAGATTGTTGAAAATAGCAACAAGAAATGCTAAATATATAAGTTCTAAAAATAGCATTGCTATAAATAGCATTTCAGGATACATTCCAATTTTAGTTAGTCCTTGAACTAAAATTGAGAATTAAAATCCGAATTTGATTTTAGCAGCTATTTGTAAAATAATTAATTAATTCATCTTGAGTTAATTAGTTGGAGAAAATCAAACATGAAGTCTATGTGAAGACATGCAACAGTTATCCCTTTGATTGAGGAAGTTATCCCTTAATTAAGGACATCGGGATGAGTTGTACTTTGAGTTGTAATTAGTTAGCTCAGTTAACTGAGTTAAGTCCAGTTAGATTAGTTCCAACAATTTGTGGAACTGATTGTGAGTCTAGTTAGTTAATGCATGCATTCATGTAACTAGCGTACTTCAGACAATTGAATATTCTCTCATAAATAACTCATGCATGTCAGTTCAATCAGAGACCTAGTTGAGATTAGAGGATGGGACAATGTACTATCAGTTGCAGGAATATTCCCTTGAGGATATCTCTTGCATGCAGAAGGAATTCATTCCTTGAGGATTTCGTAGTTATTTATGAGTTTGGTGAGTTGTGTGAGAAGGGAATCCACACAGGTGGAAGCCATAGGACCTAGAAGAAACTGCGCAAGGAAATGGGAGGCTTGGAGGACTGAAGGAAGGAATATGGTGTGTCTATTATGTCTATGAGCAGCATTGAGGGACTGTATTGAGAGCTGGATAGCTTGTGAGCTAAATCTTTGTGTAATACAGAGATATTTCCACTTGTATGATAATACAAAGATCAGGGTTTTTTAGCTGAGGCTTTCTCCAGAGTATTCTTCTATGTTCATGTGTGATTTTTTTCTTCTTCATCTGTTATATGTGTTCTATTTGATCTTGCTCAAAATCGATTAAGCTTCTGCAAGTTTGTTTGTAGAAGTAGATAAAGTATTTTGCTTTAGTATATTGCATTATCAGGTGATCTACAGTGAGAATTTCTACATGGTATTGGAGCAAAGGTGATCAAAGTAGAGAACAGTATACAAAGAAGGGAGAAGTTTGAAGTTTGAAGTTCTTGATTATAGAAATCGAATTCTTATCACATCTCAAATTTCACCAATGGCGTTCAATGGTTTGAGACTCGAGTATGCCCTGGATGGCAGCTCGAATTATATAGCCTGGAAGGATTGCATGGAAGCGGTATTAGATGACAATAGTTTGAATGACTTCATTGATCAAGAAGTCCCCAAGCCAGTAGCTGCTAATGACCAAGAATTGGTTGAATGGAAGAAATGTGTGGCTAGAGCGAGGAGGATTCTTCCGGAGGGAGTTTGAGACCACATTTTCTCGAGTCTCCATGGGAAGGAGATACTGTTTTCAATGTGGAAAACATTGAAGGATCTATATTAGAACAATAGCGATCAGAGGAAGTAGGCGCTGAAAGATAAGCTTCGAAAAATCAAGTGTGAAAAGGGCGACACGATCTCTACATATCTGAACAAGCTCACCACCTATAGGGATGAGCTTGGAAGTGTAGGAATCACGACAACCGATGATGACATGGTGAGTCTTGCTCTCCTTGGACTTCCTAAGAGCTGGCATAACTACCAAGACTCAGTAAATGGAAGAGAGAAACTGCTAGATTGGGAACGACTGTGGTCAAATCTGATGCAAGAGGAGATAAGGAGAAGCACCAGAGATGGTGTTTCATCAAAGCATGATGATGAAGAAAATCTAGCCTTAGCGAGTAAGGCGAGGAAAGGGAAATGGAAGACTTCCCATTCCCAATCGAGTTCTTCCCATGGTGGGAAGAAGATTGACAAATCGAAAGTGTGATGCTTTCATTGTCATGAGGTGGGCCATTATGTAACAAATTGTCCACAGAATAAATCCAAGAAGGGATCCTCGAAAGGATCAGATGGTGAGGCACTGGCCTCATAGTTTGAATTGGATTTCACCCTCATCTTTTGCATGGTTTCATCAATGGTGGGTTGTGTTTGGTACTTGGAAAGTGGAGCCTCATTCCACATGACCGATGATAAGAGTTTATTCATTACGTTGGAGGAGAAGGACCTCCAGATGCGCATAGAGATGGGCGATGATGGAAAGTACTGTGTTTCAAGTGAAGGTACGATTGTGTTTTAGAGGGAGCACAGAGCTCCTCTTACCTTGACTAATGTAAAGAATGTGCTTGGACTTAAGAAGAACCTGGTGTCCGTCGCAATGTTGGAAGACAAAGGCTATGATGTAGTCTTTAGTAAAGGAAAGGCATTCTTGAGACACATCGGTACTGGATAGACCAAGAGGATTGAGATTCGAGTTAAGAATCTCTACAAGCTAGAGGTAGATGACTGTATTGCATTGAGTTCCAAAGTAGAGTTGGTGCAAAGCCAAGATATTGGCGAGCTATGGCATAGAAGATTGGGCCACTTGCACCATGGGGCCTTGAAGATCATCCAGTAGATTTCTGCCAGACTTCCCAAGGGTAAACTGGAGCAAGCAGATACATGCAAAGGTTGTACCTTGGGTAAGTATGCAAAATCTTCCTTTCAGGATTGAGACAGTCGAGTTGGAGCAATCCTGGAGCGAGTTCATACAGATGTGTGTGGACCATTCTCGACAGCCTCCACCGCTAAACAAAGGTACTATGTTATTTTCATTGATGATTTTTCTTGTAGACGCTGGATCTATTTCATGCAAAAGAAGGATCAAACCTTCTCAAGGTTTTGTGAGTTCAAAGCCTTGGTTGAGAAAGAATCTGGAAAGAAAATAAGGGCCTTGTGAAGCAACAATGGTGGAGAGCATGTCTCTCAACAATTTAAGGACTTGTGCAGTAGAAGGAATTAAACGAGAGTTGACGACACCCCATAACCCACAGTAGAATGGGGTGGCCGAAAGGAAGAACGGAACGATTATGGGAGCAGCTCGGGCAATGCTGCATGACCAAGGCCTACCACTTCATTCGTGGGCTGAGGCATGCAATACAACGGTATACTTGCAAAATAGAAGCCAACATCGTATACTGGGGATGAAGACACCAGAGGAGGCCTTCTCTAGGAAGAGACCAAATGTCACTTCAAGATCTTTGGCTCATCGGTATTTTTCCATGTGACCAAAGATGCCCAGAAGAAGCTAGAGCCAACAACAAAGTTGGGGATACTTGTGGGGTACAATGATACACCCCACAACTATCGGGTGTTCTTGCCTACTAATCAGAGGACATGGTAAGCAAAGATCTGAAGTTCAACGAGCAAAATGCCATGTGAGTATCCCTTGAGAGGGAGCTCAAGTTGCATGCATAGGAGGAACTTTTGATTCTTAAGGAGGAGGAGCCTCAGACTGATGCGGAGTAGCCACATGTAGAGGATCTAGGAGTGGAGACATCCAATCATGCAGAGTCTTCTAGAGATGGGCGGAAACGCTCAAGGGAAGCTGACAGATTGATGATGGATGCGAGAGAGAATGTGGGACAACCATCTTCTCAGTGTAGACAGAGGAGGTCACTTGAGCGGTACACTGGTTACATGGCCCTGGTTGGGGAATGTATAAAGACCAAACCATCTTCTTTTGAGGAAGCAATGTAGCAGCCAGTCTAGGTTGATGTTATGATGGAGGAGTATGACTCCATAGTTCAAAACAGTGTTTGGGATGTTGTTCCAAGACCGGAGAACAAGTCGGTGGTGAGTTCTTGATGGCTTTACAATGTAAAGCAAGCAACTGATGGGAGTGTGGAGAAACATAAGGCAAGGTTTGTTGCCCGTGGTATCTCACAGGTCGAGGGGATTGACTATGATGAGACTTTTGCTCCTGTAGCAAGGTACTCATCTATCAGATCGATGTTGGCACTATTAGCACAGATGGGTTAGAAGATCCATCAGATGGATGTGAAGATTGCGTTCCTCAATGGCAAGATTGAGGAAGAGGTGTACATAGAGCAACCAAAATGATTTGAGACCTTCGATCGTGAGTTGCATGTGTGCCGGCTCAAGAGAGCTTTGTATGGGTTGAAGAAAGCACCTCGTGCTTGGTACACCAGGATCGATAGCTATTTCACCGGGTTGGGCTTCACAAAGAGTGAAGCAGATGCAAACTTATACCACATCATGGTAGAAAGTAAGCCATTGATAATTGTTCTTTATGTCGATGATATGATATTGACAGGTGATGATTAGTTGATCAAGGTCTCGTGCACTACTTTCTAGGCATGGAAGTGTGGCAGAAGGATGGGGAAGTGTTTGTGTCTCAAAGCAAATATGCCAATGAGATACTCAGGAGATTCCACATGGAGAAGTGCAAGCCCATGCAGACTCCTCTAACAGATAACTAGAGGAAGGAGGATGCTACTTCAGGTGAGGTAGTAGCTGCTACTGTTTATCGGCAGCTTGTGGGTTCATTGATGTATTTAGTGAACACACGACCATATTTGTGCTTTGCGGTGAACCAACTGAGTCAAGCTATGGTTCAACCTACCAAGTTGTTTTGGAAGGCAACGAAGCATGTGCTGAGATACCGCATAGGCACATCTCAGTATGGATTATGGTATAGATGGACAAAGGGAGTGAAGCTTCAGGGCTTCACAGATGCAGATTGGGCAGGAAGTCCATCGGATCGGAAGAGCACTTCAGGAGGAATTTTCAACCTTGGTTCAGTTGTAGTTTCTTGGTACAGCAGGAAACAGAAGTCAATTGCACTTAGCTCGGCAAAGGCTGAATACATGGCTGCCAGTCAGGCAGCATGTGAGGCCATTTGGATGCGGAAAATTATAGTTGGATTGTTTGATCAGAGGATGGATCCAACTATGATCTATTGCGATAATCAGAGTTGTATCAAACTCTCTGAGAATCCAATATTTCATGACAGGTACAAGCACATTGATATCTGGTATCATCATCTTTGAGACTGTGTAGTGAAGAGGATCATGTTGTTGCAGTATGTTTCGACCGAGAAGTAGGATGCAGATATTTTGACTAAGGCATTGTCAAAATGCAAATTCGAGTTCCATAGAGACAGGATTGGGGTGACAGATAATCCCTTTCTTGTTGAAAGGGAGTGTTGAAAATAGCAACAAGAAATGCTAAATATAGAAGTGCTAAAAATAGCATTGCTATAAATAGCATTTTAGGATACATTCCAATTTTAGTTAGTCCCTGAACTAAAATTGAGAATTAAAATTCGAATTTGATCTTAGTAGCTGTTTAAAAACTAATTAATTAATTCATCTTGAGTTAATTAGTTGGAGAAAATCAAACATGAAGTCTACGTGAAGACATGCAACAATTTTCCCTTTGATTGAGGAAGTTATCCCTTGATTAAGGAGATCAGGATGAGTTGTACTGTGAGTTGTAATTAGTTAGCTCAGTTAACTGAGTTAAGTCCAATTAGATTAGTTCCAACGGTTTGTGGAACTGATTGTGAGTTCAGTTAGTTAATGCATGCATGCATGTAACTAGTGTACTTCAGATAGCTGAATATTCTCTCATAAATAACTCATGCATGTCAGTTCAGTCAGAGACCTAGTTGAGATCAGAGGATGGGACAGTGTACTATCAGTTGCAGGAATATTCCCTTGAGGATATCTCTTGTATGCAAAAGGAATTCATTCCTTGAGGATTGCATAGTTATTTCTGAGTTTGGTGAGTTGTGTGAGAAGGGAATTCACCTAGGTGGCAGTCAGAGGACCCATGAGAACTACGCAAGGAAATATGAGGCTTGGAGGACTAAAGGAAGGCATATATTGTGTCTATTTTTTTTATGAGCAACATTGAGGGATTGTACTGAGAGTTGGATAGCTTATGAGCTAAAGCTTTGTGTAATCCAGAGATATTTCCACTTGTATGGTAATACAAAGATCAAGGTTTTTAGTTGAGGCTTTTCCCAGAGTATTCTTCTATAATCATGTGTGGTTGTTTCTTCTTCATCTGTTATATGTGTTCTATTTGATCTTGCTCAAAATCGATTAAGCTTCCGCAAGTTTGTTTGTAGAAGTAGATCAAGTATTTTGCTTTAGTATATTACATCATCAGGTGATCTACAGTGAGAATTTCTACAAAGATTTGGTTTTCACTTGATCATAGTTTTCGAGATGGGGAGACAAGAAGACAAAGCCAAATCTTAAATCACAGAGATAACGAGGCAGGAGTCTCCAATGCAAACCATTTTTAATATAATGAGTGACTTTGTAATGTTACTTAAATTAATCTCTGTATTCCAGGCATAGTTGAGGCTTACCATTCCTCCAAGATGGAATTGTCCCCTTGACCAAACGAGACCAACATTCCCCTTCACTGCTCCTTGAAAAGAGTTTGATTTTCTGAGCAAATCCATCTGTAAATGCCAGTGTCAACAAGATGCAGGATGGGATGTATGTGGGGCGGGAAGATGTATAAAAGTGCCTCACAAAGGTCATACTTGCCTCTGTAATTATGGTTTATAGAATCTCACGAATTCGACAATAGGGTATTGTGTTACAAAATGTAACTTTACCCTTCCGTGAACTCATTTGAGTTTTTATATTTTTAATTAATATCGAATAAATTTTATTATGATTTATGCATGTAATTTATTTTCATTTTTTTTCAAGTTAAATTGTTTTTAGTTATTTTAATTTTGTTTTCGTTTTCATTCCTCTCTCATCTAAATATAACAACGTCCACCGGGTTGTTCATATATTGTCTTATTGGAAATTCCATGGTAGATTGTGGGAGGCATAGTTCTCGGGGTATTCCATAGGATACCGAGATGACAATTTATCAACATACAGATATGAATGTTGGCGTTGTGGCTGTAGCTATAAGATAGTTGTACTCATATTTGAGGAAAATTTGGAAATAACAAGGAAATCAATTGTTCACCCGGAGTAAAATGACCCTGTGGATGACATATTGACATCGACATCTATTTATTTCTCGTCTTTCAATTTCTTTTTCATTTTTTCAATGGAATAACTTCTTAAGAAAGGTATAGAAAGCTACAAACTCAACCTTTTGCAAAACGAAGAAAGGTCTAGAAAGCTACAAACTCAACCTTTTTGTTCGAGCCTTTGCATGAACAATATTGAATGTCATCCACAAATTGGTGTAGATATTCCATTGGAATTGTTTGTCAAATCCGAAAAAACCACTAGAATATTTATTGTTAATTTTTGCTATTCCAGATTCATTAGTTAGTTGATATTCTACTTAATTAATTGAGAAAAGTAGAAAATAGAAAAAAATACACATACCATCCACAATAAACGCAAACTTTTCATGAGAAACCCTTAAGAGGGAATACTTAGCTAGAAGGTGCTTGTATTATGTGTCTTTTCCCAGAATTTATTTCACGCCGTTTAAAAAAAACTCAAATAAATTGAACTCCTCAGACATATACCTTATGATTACAAAAAATTTCATTGCTCCGAAACATTTATGTTAGTTTAACTTTCTTCTTAAATTTAACTTCCTACTGCATTCTTTAGCAAATATAAAATTCATATTTTAATTGTATTTCATTTTAATATATTTTATTTTTTATTACCTTCCAAATTACTAGTTTATTTCACTTTTTTAACGTACCTTTACAACTCTTAGTGAAGTTACTAGTTCATAAAACACACGATTAAAAAGAAACATCAAGAATCCCCATGCCACCACATTTCCCCGGCCTTCGCTTTACGGTTGGAGGAATGAAAGTGTGTTACTTCCTAGCAAAATGATCATTGTATAGAGAATCATACTTAGCAAACCCCAAATATCGATTACCTTAGCGGACTCTCAACTCAGTCCACACCCTATTTCTCATCAAATTACATAAATTTGAAGTGAGAGAAAACAGCGAATGGCGGCAGAAACAGTTAACAGTCATTAGCATCACCAATCAATGCATGTGATACGTGGGAAAGCCGAGGCAGTGAAGCAGGAGCGCAGAGTCAATGGAAGGGAAGGAATGTCTTGAAAATCTGAGATGTGTTGGCTCGACATTCGGCCAAAACAGTGCCAGCTTTTCCCACAAGCCCTCGAGTAGCGTGCTCGAAACAGGTTGGAATTTTTTTTTGAACCTTTACTGTTTTGGTTAAGGCAGGAATGAGTTTCTGCTTGTGTAGGGTTTTTAAGGGTTTTCGACTGAGAACATTTCCCGTTCTCCCATTTGGCGAACCCCCACCTGCCACATAATATCATTCGGCGTTTCTTCGATCGACCTATTCACACATTCATCTTAGACAGACAAAATCCGATGTCTTTGGGCAAAGGGTGTGTTCATGTTTCCATACCATGAGAGCTTGTAAAAGGCATGGTTCAAGCATAATTTGCAATTGTTGAATACCATAATTTTGATTATTGCACGACTTGATACAAACGCCACTGGGTTTGATACAATATCTTCTGATTTCCAATGATTGAATATCATAATTATTGAAGAATCTGCTGCGAACGCCATTGCTTTTGATATATAATTATGAAATAATTATGACAAGAGATGAGCATGTCTATTTGCTTTCTGGTTTGAACATATTTATCACAAGTCATGTTCATGATGAGTTTACTCAGTTTTCTTTAATAGTGAGATTTTTTTTATTCTGGTGTGAGGTTGCTTATTTATTTATTTATTTCTCTGCAGGATTTTAGGACTATTAGATCGTCGCAGTTCAACTCCATTTTAGATTCTCCAGCGTCTGTCAATAGTTGGCTCTTCTTTCCATTCGAATATAGTTGAACTCTATCTGTAGCCATGTTTGGTTCAGGTTCAACCCCTGCCTTTGGGGCAGGTTTTGGTTCTAGTTCCACCCCAGTTTTCGGTTCAAATACAGCTTCTGCTTTTGGTGCTAGCTCCTCCTCGCCATCTTTGTTTGGTTCTTCAACTCAGTCTGGTTTTGGTCTGCCAGGAAGTACACCTTCGCCATTTGGTCAGTCAACGCCATCTCAAGCATTTGGGCAAACACAACCGTCTCTGTTTGGACAGTCCACACCACAGCAGCAAGCATCTCCTTTTACTCAAACCCCATCATTTGGGCAAACCCAAACGTCCCTTTTTGGTGGAGCCCAGTCATCTCCTTTTGGGCAGTTTCAGACTCCGGCTTTTGGTGGAACTCAATCGTCTCCTTTCGGACAAACCCCACAATCAACTCCTGCCTTTGGCCAAACACAGGCATTGCAGTTTGGTACGCCTCAACAGTCCCTTTTCAGCAATAGCCAGTTAACAACTCAGATGGCACCAGTTGCGCCAGTGGTGACTCCTCTTCCTGACAGGGATATACAGGTCACTCTTCGGGAAGTTTTTATTTGATTAATTTGTACATTCAGTGTATTCACCTTTTACCTGATATTTGTCTCAGCACTTGCTTTGCTTTTTTTAGAAATAATGGAATGATTATGAAGACTATTCTATGGTGCAGGCAATCGTCGATGCATATAAAAGCGAGGCAGGGAATCCTAAATATGGTTTTAAGGTTGCTTCCGTTACCATAATTTTTCTCCCTTGTCACAACTCTAACAAGGAAGACTTCTCAAGACTTTTACTGCACAGCATTAGTACCGAATGAGGTTTTCATTGACAGCATTTATGCTGCAACTTGCAATCAACTGGGTAGATATGAAAGTAGTTTCATGGTCCTAGTTTATTTTTATTAACTTCGTATTCATTTGCAGCACTTTTTGCTCAGCGTGACTGATCCATCAATGCGAATCAAGCCAGTTGGTGTATCCGATGTAAGTTGTGATGAAGCTTTTATAATCAAGTGTCCTGCAAGCTAATTTTATATAAGCTGATTCCAGAATTCAGAAGCTTGTGTTGACTTATTAACAAATATTTCAAACATTTGGTTCATTTTCAACCATTATATTATTTTCTCAGATAATGTGGGCAGAAGCAATGAATAAGCTGGAGGGCATGGAGAGTGCAGACCGAGAAAGGCTGTGGCCAGAATTGGTTCAAGGTTTCAAAGATCTCTCACGTCGGTTAAAGGTAAGTTTTTTCTTTACTAATCAGTAGAGGACTGCCATGTTGAATAATATTTACCCATGCTTCAGTATTTTCACAACTGTTTAACATCAGTCGAGAGACAAGTTGCATGTGAGCTTGAGCTAAGTGTCTCAAGGAGTTTACAAGCATCTTATCATGCAATTTTTTTCCTCCCTTACATGAGCAAGGTATGCAAGCAGGCGAGTGCATATGCTCACGCTTGTTTGCAGCAGTTTATTCCATTATTCTCCTCTACTCTATCTTCAAATTTCACAATATTAAACCTAGAAATTTGTAGTAAATTGGTATGAAGTAAACCATGAATTAAAAATTTGCTGTCCCCATGTTTTATGCAGGGACATGAAAAATCTGTTTGCTCTTGGAATATAATAAATAGAACAAAATATTTTGAGCAATGCCTAGAAGGCTTTGGATGCCCCGTTGAATACATATCTTGTAATAAAAGTGCACCCTGATGCCAGAACAACTCATACATTAGCAAGTGCCCATTAAGGTATTAAGAAAACATAACAAAAGCCCACAGGATGAGGTTGTTATTCTAGACTTCATGGATCAAGTGTACATCCATTTAAGTCCCTGGTAACTCCTTAGTCTTACCTGTTGGAAAAATGTAACTAAGTTCGGTCTTCATAAATGTAATTTTGATATTTGTAATTATTCAAGAAAAGAGAAATTAATTTTGTATTATTTGTCAATGAGTTTCTTGCTTATTGAAAATAGGTCAAACACATTTTGAATTGTTTCCAGAGAGTCAAAGTCAAAATGTGATTATGATGAGGGCATGTTACATCGTGTAAGTCATCATACAAGGTCATGGGAACACCTGCAAGCATGGTCAAATCTTCTCCTAGCAGCAAAACGATGGGTAAAATTGAATTATAGAGAAAAATTGTAAGTCGGCCTTAAGGACTGTCATGTCAGCTTGAAGAGGAGGGACAGACCTCTATTTATAGAGGCTGTTCACTCCTCAAAAGGACAAGAAACTTCTCTTTGAAATCCACAAGCAAGAAGAAGGCTTAAAGGACGAATAGAAGGCAAGGAAGTAGGCTACAAGGACAGTGAGTTAAGAAGACAAGGCAACGAAGGTATGCAGGACATTTCTGAAGCAGTTACAGCCACACATGCGAGGTCAAGGTAGGGTTGACTGCAGACATAACAGCATAAAAGAATAAGTAAACATATCTTACTGTTTTGGGTGGAAAACAAGGTCTACTAGGCCTCTCTCTACAAGCGAAGGAGAAGCCCTCATATATGAAGGAAGAAGGACCAAGATCGAAGAAGATAGGTCTGTTTCTAGGGCTAGAAACAGTCACACATGCGAGGTGCAGGAAGGGTTTGACAGCAATTTAAGGCAGCACCATGACTATCCTCATTCAAATGTATACCTAGGCCTACAAGGTATCTAAAGAAAAGCGAAGAAGCGTCTATCTATAACGAAGTAAAGAAGTCCTAATGTTCTAAGGTTTCCTAACCTAGAAGACAAAGTGATGGAAGACAAAGTGTTGGAAGAAGTGCCGAAAGTGACAGTGCAGAAGAAGGAAGGATTTGACTTATGCTTGGAGGATATCCTGATTCCTAGTCAAGGTCTAGGGTTTGGCAGTTGTTCAAATAAGAAGCTTCTATAAGAAATCTTACAAAGGGTTTTCCTCTCAAGAGTGGAGAGGGTTTGTCCCTGGCAGAGAGCCAAATTCTGTGTTCTTGTTATTTTGTTTTGGTAGCAGTTTGATGAAGCACACACATATGCACTAATAAGAAGAAGAAGAAGTATAAGCTAATAAGAAAAGTAAAAGACTTCACAAATTGTTATCAAGTCACAGAGAATCATCACAACACTACTTTGCCCTAGATTCTCTAACATTACCTACATGGCTTGCAACCTATAATATTGGATCCAACACCTTAAGAGTATCCCATGGTTTCTTTTTCAGATAGATATATATCACAGATTTGTTATGGATTCATTTTTTTCATGGATATATTATGGATCCATATAAAAAATGGACATGGGATGAACTCCTGTAAGGTTTGTATGTTGTTGGTGCCCCTTTTCCAGTTTAGGTGCATGAACTAAAGTTTGTGCCCGAAGTGCGTTATTCTGGCTCTGCATTTAAGTCATATGCATGATTTTGAATTGATGATTATTCGAAATCATGTAGACAATGATGTAGTGGTTCTCTTTGGAATGCTAATGGGATGGTTTGTGATCATGGTTTTCCTTTCAATTCTATGTTTATGGTGTGATACCTGTCACCTCTCATATAACATGAAGTTTGCCCCAAGTTGAAGACTGTGCCCAAGAAGGCTGCAGTTGGAGGTTTTATGGCCTTGGAGCCAAGGTGCCGGTGCTTTGATCTACTTGTGGATTATCACCTTTTGTTGGAGGCTTGCTACTTGCATATGTGGAGTGTTTGGTGCCTTCATGGGGTTTTGCTTAGCACAATGTACTCTTGATTAACCCATAGCATACCATGGAAGGAATACCCACTAAGGGTTTTCCTAAGTATTATTGGTTATTTGTTGCTCCTTGATGTTGTGTGTTTGGTGGCTTGGTGTGCTTACATGGTTTCCCTAAGTTTCATGTTATGTAATTGCTTCATTATGTTGATTGAGAGCTCATTGTGGTGGTGCACTCACATTCTAGCGCACACTTTCCTAGAGTGCCTGCTTTGGATGGGTAAGTGACTATTTGAAAGGGGCCCCCTTTTCTTTTCCTTTGACTATTCCATGGTGTTGAGGCATTTATTGAAGGCACACAACTTGTGCACAATCTTCTAGGGTACCCAACATAATTTGAGGCCTTGGTAGCTAGGTTTGGTCACATGCACGAGGATCTACACATTTGACCCCTTGGTTTGAGGAATGCCCAAATTATTGGGGCTATTGTTATCATGTGGTTGGCTTCTTGATATTATAGTTGACACATTTGTTGAGGAGGCATAATTGATAATGTTTATATCTTGGACAAGTGCTTCTACATAGGCTAGGTGTCAAACATGCATAAGATATCCAAAATCCTCTTTAGGTGTTTACTCATTAGGAGTAAGTGATGAATATGATTTCTTTTTTCTAAGTCTAGCTTAGGAAAGATACATTGATTAATGTTGGCTATTGGGTTAAGTTTCTAAGGATAAATAATTTAATTATTTAAGTGAATTAGCTCAAATTTCTACTATTGGTCCAAGTGGGTTAGTAATTAATCCCTAGTCATCTATCACTTTGGAGATTGGGGGTTAGGGATCTAGCTCAAGATGAAATTATAAAAGAAGCCGAAGGGAGAGGATGAAGATGCAGCAAATCATTTTTTGAGAAAGTGATTTTCGTAAGAGTGAGAGACTCAAGATTGACGAGAAGAGAGATTTGCAGCGAGTTGATTTCAGGAGAAGGAAGAGGAGGCTGAGTTTCTGGAGAGAGAGAGGGCCAAGATTTGAAGGAGGCCAAAATTTGTGAGGGGTTGAGATTTTCCAGCTAGGCTTGTGTAGGGGTGAAAGAGAGATTTGCTCCATTGTGCAAGGGGCCATATAGAGCTCGAAAAGGAAGGCTGATTTGTAGGTAGAGAGCCAAAATTTTCCTGGGCTGAGAATCTAATCTCCACTAGGTTGAATTCTTCAAGTGCCAAAAATCAGGTTATATTGTGATGTATTTTTGTGTATCCTTTGAGGGTCAATTTCCTTGTCAGGGGAGCCCTAATTTTCTTGAGTTAATTAAAAGTGAAGGAAAATTTGTTGGGAAGAATTTCTTGCTATTTTTTGTCGCTGTTTTTTTTGTTTTATTCCATTGCAAATTTTATTTGTGAAGTTAAAATACCAGTGTATTTATTTTCGATAGTTTCAGAAAAAGATTGTATTGGATGAAATAATTTTTGGATATAAATTAATTGTTGAGAAAAATAAATCAGACCTCGTATTGAAAAGTTAACATGGTATTAGAGCACTAAAACTTTGAGGAGAAGGAAGATAATTTGTCCTAGGGGTTTATACCAACAAAAGAAATTTTCAGCAATTATTTTCTAGGGTTTTGAGTATTTGATTTGGAAGGTGGGAGGATGGTTGTAAATGGACTAAAGTTTGAAGATTAGTTGGAGGGTGCATCCAAATTTAGTGCATGGAAAGAGATAATTACATTGGTGTTGATGTTGCACTACAGGCCATTCATAATCAAAGGGATGTGAAGGTTAGGAGAATCATCCTGGATGGGGTGAAGGATCATGTGATCCCTCATATCTCTAGGAAGAAGACAGTTAGGGAAATGTGAGAGGCTCTGACTAAGCTATATTAGAGTGATAATGCTAATAGAAAATGGTGTTGTAGGAGACATTGAGAAGCACCAAGATGTCCAAGTCATATATAGTTGCCACATATCTTACTATGATCAGACAAGTTTGGATGAGTTGGTTACAGTTGGGGAGGTCGTGGCAGATCTAGAGTAGGCGAGGACAATCCTCGATGGGTTTTCCAAGCATTGGGAAACCTTTACCAAAGGGATCATAGCACGTGAACACCTACCCGAATGGTAGAGGTTATGGGTTGACTTCATACAGGAGGAAATTCGAGAGGAATCTCTTCATGGGAGCCACTCCAAGGGTGATGATGAGAACATTGCCCTTGCCAATTAGGCAAGGAAGGGCAAGGGGAAGGCTAAGAAAAATCAAGTAGTAAAGAGTACCTCAGCTTTCAGGAGTTGGAAAAAAGGGCATGAGCAAAGTGAAATGGTTTGCATGGCACAAGTTTGGCCACTATGCATGCCAATGTACGAATAAGAAGAAGGGCAAGGGGAAGTCACAGGTTGTTGCATTAGCAAACTCACAGGTGAGAGAGTTTCCTAACAGGTTTGAGAAAGGGTTCTCGTTGGTGACATGTCTTTTTGGAACTATTGGAAAAGTTGCATGGTTTGTGGACAATGGAGCATCTTGTCATATTGATATGACAAGATTGTAGGAGTTATTTGCCAACTTGAGAGAGGATGACCTAGATCTTACTGTGTAGCTTGGCAACAATGCCAAGTGTGTAGTGGAGGGGGTTGGAACTATATAGTTTCAACTAGAGTTAAGTGAACCCATGGAGGTTATAGATATTTTATATGTTCCAGGGCTACATAAGAACTTTCTTGCAGTCTTAGCCATGGAGGACAAGGGATATGAAGTTTATTTTTGAGATGGACAAGTGATTGTTAGGCTGATATCTTCTAGTTCAAGTATAGGACGAGTCACTGGGAGGAGAGAGGGTAATATGCATATGCTGAGGGGTCAACTAGTGAAGGCTATGGTTTAGGACAATGACAACTTGTGCGAGCTTTGGCACAAGAGGATGACATATTTGCATCATAAGACTTTGCCTTTATTATGGGAGATTGTCATTGGTCTTCCCGAGTTTAGCATGTAGTAGCAAGGTGATTGCAAGGGGTGTGCACTTGGCAAATATGCCAAGACTTCTTTCCCAAGCTGTGATTATAGGCCCAAATAATTACTGAATGTGTGGTTCTATGTCAGTGGGGTCCTTGAGTGGGTACAACAATTATGTTATCTTTATTGATAATTATTCTAGGAGAACTTGGGTCTACTTCATGAAGACCAAGGATGACGTATTTAGTAGGTTTTGGGAGTTTAAAGCTCTCGTGGAAAACCAAATTAGGAGGAAGGTCATGGTCCGTAGGTTAGACAATGGGGATGAGTATATAAATAATGAGTTCAAGGTCTTTTGCAGGGAAGCAAGCATTAAGAAAGAGTTGACGGTTCCTTACAATCCTCATTTGAACGGGGTTGTTGAGAGGGAAAATAGGGTCATCATCGCGGTTGCTAAAGCCATGATCCATGATTAGGATTTGCCTATGTTCTTGTGGGTAGAAGCATCCAATACAACAATCTACATTTAGAATAGGAGTCCTCACAAGGTCTTGGGGGACAAGACTCCTAAGGGGTGTTGATGAGAGTGAAACTAGAGATGGGACGTTTTTGCATCTTCGGGTGCTTGATGTATATCCATCTACCATCAGAGAAGAGGACAAAGTTGGAACCTTTAGGATAGAAGGGCATTTTTGTTGGGTATAGTGAGACGTCTAAGGCATACGGGGGTGTACATTCCATCATAGCGGATGAGGGTGTACATTCCATCATAGGGGATGATTGTGGTGAGTAGGGATGTGAGATTTGAGGAGCACAAATCCTTGAGGAAGTTACATGATTCCCTATTAGTGTCAGATAATTGGGAGTGAGAGGTTCCAAAGGTTGAGGAAAGGTCCACAACACCAACAACAGGTACTCATTCTTCAAATCAGGAGGAGTAGGAGGCACCTTCTATTTCTGTCAGGAAGACGCCAAGATGGCTTCAGTAGACTCTTAGGGATGCTGGGGAGCATGTGGGGGCTCCTAGGAGAATGCTTAGAGAGTGCATACCACCACAAAAGTTTTCTATCTACATGGCATTTATGAGTGAAATTAGTGATTTCGAGCCTTCTAGCTTTGAGGAGGCAACTGACTAGCAAGTTTGGAGGAATGCCATGATGGAAGAGTATTCTTCCATGATGAAGAATGATGTATGGGATATTGTGCCTAGGCTAGTAGGAAAATCAATTGTTAGTTCAAGGTGAATTTTCAAGATGAAACATATTGCAAATGGTAGCATCGAAAAGTATAAGGCTAAGTTCACAATGATAGGTTTTTCCCAGACGGATGGAGTATATTATGAGGAAACGTTCCCTTCATTTGACAGATACACTTCTATCAGGGTTGTTGTGTCTATTGCCTCAGAGATGTGGTGGAGGATACATCAGATGGATGTGAAGACAACATTCCTTCACAAAGCATTGAGGAGCAATTGCAGGGTTTTGAGGTGCATGGGAGAGATTCTTATGTATGCAACTTAAAGAAGGCTTCGTATGGTCTCAGGTAGACACCTATGACATAGTGCTTGAGGATTGATGGGTATCTGCTAAGCATGGGCTTCACCAAGAGTGAGGCATATTCCAACTCGCACTACATGCTAATTGGTGACGATCCGCTCATTCTGGTATTGTTGTGGATGACCTCTTGCTCATAGGATCAGAGAAGCTCATAGAGATGTGCAAGCGAGACTTAGCTGCAAATTTTGAGATGAAGAACAATGGCATGATGCATTACTTTTTGGGGCTGGAGCTATGGTAATAGACAAGTGAGATCTTCCTCGAACAGGGGACATATGCAATTGAAATCTTGAAGAGATTTAGCATGGTGGTTTGCAGGCCTATGTCAACATCGATGATTATTAATCAGAGGAAGTTGAATGCTTATGAGTGAGGGTGGATCCCACATGTTTTTTTGATGTATCTGGTCAACGCTAGGCGAGATATATGCTTCGCTGTGAACACATTGAGCCAGTTTATGGTGGAGTTGACGAGGGTTCATTGGGTGGCAGTGAAGCATTTGCTTAGGTATGTTCAAGGTATGGATTCAGGTATGTTAGGAGTGGTGG
Organism: Pinus taeda; assembly: GCA_000404065.3. NCBI lineage: Eukaryota > Viridiplantae > Streptophyta > Pinopsida > Pinales > Pinaceae > Pinus > Pinus taeda. The sequence continues at coordinate 20,216 of APFE031488246.1, read as the reverse complement.
AGTGCAGTTAGTAGGCTATACAAACTTAGATTGGGTTGGGAGTACCATGGATAGGAAGAGCACCTTTGGGTGCTATTTTAGTTTGGGGTCAACAAAGATCTCATGGTTCAATAAGAAGCAGTTTTTCGTGGCACTTAGTTCAACAGAGGTAGAATATATGGCAACTAGCTTGGCGAGTTGTGAGGCCATTTGGCTTTGCAAGATGCTTATAGGGTTATTTGGTCTTGAGTTGGATTTGACAGTGATCACTATGATAACTAGAACTGTATGAAGCTCTCGAAGAATCCAGTGTTTCATGATAGGTCCAAGCATATAGAGATCAAATATCATTTCATCAGAGACAAATTCTAGAGGGAAGCTGTGAAGCTCAAGTATATCTCCAGGGATGAGCAGGTTGCAGACATTCTCACCAAGTTACTGGTGAAGGGAAAGTTTGTGTTTTACAAAGATAAACTGTGGGTGGTGTAGAACACCTTCCTTGCTAGGAGGGAGTGTTAATGTTTATAACTCAGAGAGGAACTTCTGCACAGGCTAGGTGTCAAGCATGCAAAAGATGCCCAAAATCCTCTTTAGGTGCTTGCTCATGAGAGGTAAGTGATTAATATGATTTCTTTCCTAAGTTTAACTTACCTAAAGTACATTGATTAATTTAATTGATTAATGTTGGCTATTGGGCTAAGTTTTTAAGGATAAATAATTTAGTTGTTTAAGTGAATTAGATCAAATCTGTACCATTTGATCTAATTGGTTAGGAATTAATCCTAACGATCTATCACTTTGGAATTTGGGGGTTAGGGAGTTAACTCAAAACGAAATTATAAAAGAAGCCTAAGGGAGACGATGAAGACACATCAAATCATTTCTTGAGAGTGATTTGTTCAAGAGAATGAGACTCAAGGTTGAAGAGAAGAGAAAGGTGTGTAGTGAGGTGATTCTAGGAGACTGAAGATGAGGTTGAGTTTGTAGGGAGAGAGAGAGAGAGAGGGCGAAGATTTGGAGGCCGAAATTTGTGACGGGTTGGGATATTCTAGCTAAGCTTGTGCAGGAGTGAAAGATTTTCTCCAATGTGCAAGGGGTTGTGCAGAGCAAGGAAAAGGAGGTTGATATGCAGGTATATAAGCCAAAATTTTCCAGTGCTGAAAATCTAATCTGTAGTTGGTAGAATTCTTTAGGAGTCACAATTTCCAAAGGGCGTAAAATTAGGTTCTATTTTGTTGTATTTTTTGTGTATTCTTTGAGGGTCAGTTTCCCTGTTAGGGAAGCCTAATTTCCCTATGTTAATGAAAAGTGAAGAAAAATTTTTCTGCTATTTTTTGTGGTTGAATTTTTGATTTATTTATGCTACAAATTTTATATGTGAATTTTTTTTAACAAAGTCGGTTACTAGATTTCTTTTCCAAAAAAAGAAAAAGAGGGAGGCATGCTCCCATTACATCAAGGCAAAATGGAGAGAGGCGTCTTGGAAGAAAAACAAAGGGCAAACATTCCCTATCTTCCAAGCCCTTCCCCTTTTGATTCCGAGGTTACTAATTGCACTATCCTTATAAATACATACAAACTGATTCAACAACAATTTACATTTACATAACATAAAAAACTATTAGCGGAAGAACTTTGGAGAAAAGAGAGGAATGGAGAAATAACAACTAACTTTTGTTGATTGAGGGTTCCTGATGGGACTGAGGCCAGTTCTTGTTGTTTTGAATGTTAGAATTTTCTCCTATTTGATTAATAAGCAAGCTCTTCAAATAGTTGATCGTATCCTCCATATGCTTACACTTTTGTTTTAGAGTTGACATTTCTTTCCTCTGCTCTTCCAGCTGTCTCTTTAGAAAGGAATTCGTAGATTTTGCTTCAAATTGTAGACTTTGACTGTTTCTCTGATCTGTTTGATCATGTATTTTTTAGCTCTACAGAGTGCGCAATTCTCTCTCCTTGGAACATTTGCAAGTGGGTTCCATTCCATTTTTCTTGAGGGATGTAAGTGACCGTTCCAGGAGGGAAGAGAAGGGGAAATAAGAAACAAAGAATAGAAACGAAAACTTTCTTTAGATAGGCCCACAAAGACCAACAACTGCCAAGGAGAGGAAAGCAGAGCACCGAAAGTAGATGCCACCAGAGCTGCACAAAGGCTAATGAATATGGAATTAAGCCTCCAAAGCTGCGTGAAGGCTAATGAATTTGGAATTAAGCCTTTAGAGCTACGCGAAGGCTAATGAATCTGGAATTAAGCCTCTAGAGCTGCGCGAAGGCTAGAGCCACTAGAGTTGTGCGAAGGCAAATGGTTCTGGAATTTAGCCACCAGAGCTGCGCGAAGGCAAATGGTTATGGGATTTAGCCACTAGAGCTGTGCGAAGGGGAGAAGCGAGACAAAGACAGAGTAGATAAGCTCATTTCCGAAAGGAGTGCAACGACAGTTATAGGAAATTAGAGTACGACTTCTGAGACACTGAGGAAAGAAAGGGAGGGTGAAGATGACAGAGATAAAATCAATCGAGCGGAGGGAGAGTATATAGAGCTGCACAACATGCCACTTCAGGAAAGAGAACGTTAGCATTTCACGGGAAGCTTGAGTAGTTGCTACTCGCTTGATAGCCGCAGTCTGACTATACTGCCTGTTCTTGGAGATTTCCTTGGATTTCTTGATGTTTTGAATTCTAGCCTTTCGAGCTGAAGTGACTGCTGCCCACCTTGATGTCCTAGTCTTGAGTGCTATTCTCTGCATATGGAGGCATGAGGTCCTATGGAATCGGTTTCTGAGCAATCTCATTCTCCCATAAGACGATTGACAGCAAGATTAGTCTGCATATCGATGATGCAATTATTTTCTCTGAGGATATGATTGAAGGTGACTTCACCAAGAAACTGCAAATTTTTCCCACCCTTTTTGTTACTTGACTCAAAGCCTTGTTCTTGAGGCTTCTACTTTCCACCATTGATTGGATTATTATTGCAAAGTCGCCCATTATAACTGGATTCTTCATACTTCACTGCCTTAAGATTTCCGTTCCCAAGAGGAGGCCATATGCTTCTGTTGTGTTGTTGGTTAGTTCTCCTAATGCCCATTCATATGTGATGGGATTTTTCCCTCCCGGGTCGAAAAGTATACCTCCTGCTCCAACCTTGCCTGGATTGACCTTAGAAGCTCCGTCAAACAGTAAGCAGGGCCTATTTGAGTTTTTTGACCATGTTTTGAATTCCTCTTTTTGAATTCTGATTTTCCAGTTCTGAACGATGTTAGGAGATTTGCTGATGTTTATTTTTTGTTGCTTGCTCATCGCGAATTCGGCCTAGACTCTTTCCTCTTGCTGCATGTCTTTGACATCTATTGCTTTAGCTCCTTTGGAGTTGATGAGTTTAGTTGACATGCTCCAAGTTTTAGCCAGAATTGTTCTGGTGTTTGGAGTGCGATCTTTAAAGATCCTCTGATTTCTTGCTAACTAGATTTGCCCACACATAAATGAGGGCAAACTCAACCAACATCTTTTAACTGTTTCTTTATTTTTGAAAGTATATGGATACTTTTTTCCCGAGGTTGATAAAAGCTCATGTAAAGGCTGCGATTGTAGAATACTAACCTCCAAGGGACCAACTAGCCCTTGCCAGCAGACACGAGCAAAAGGGCACCCCACAAAGAGATGCTGAATATTTTCTTCACTCCCATGGCACATTGCGCAACGTGATGGGCCTTCATAACCTTTCTTTTTAAGATTATCAGCGGTCATAATTTTGCCTTTGAGAAGTGTCCACATGAACACTTTGATTTTTGGCAGGGTTTCAATTTTCCATGCCACCCTCCAATATTCCCAGTCTCGATTTCCATCTGATGTAAGGTGGCATATCCAAATTTGACTGAGGAATCCCCTCCATCAGGGTCCCATCGAAGAGTATCTTTTGTGTCCAGACTCAGAGGAGCAACCCCCTTAAGATGAGAGATTAGAGATTTCCATTGAGGGACAAGGCCTAGAGGGAGGTTGAGAATCCTCCAATCCCCCCATTCTCCTCCTCTCCAAAGAGAGATGTCATCCAGAGTAATGGTTCCTTTTGTTTTCATCCACCTTCTCAGATCATGAAGATTTTCTTGACAGGCTATAGGCTGATTTCCCATTATTCCGTCCTTCTAGATTTTGAGAAATTTTATATGTGCATTGTGAAGTTAAAATACTAGTGTATTTATTTTCAATAGTTTTGGTGAAAGATTTCATTGGGTGAAATAATTTTTAGGGATAAAATAATTGTTGAGAAAAATAAATTAGATCCGATGTTGAAAAGTTAACAATCACCACCTTGCACATATATCTAGAGTGCCCTCCTTCTTGACCTATGGTTCTAGAGGTAGTTGATGGTTTTGGCACATGGTTTCACCCTATGGCACATGTTTTGAGCCTTTTTTCACTTGTAATAAAAGCTTCTGACCTCCTATGCGCATTTTACTAGGATGCATCATTTATGGAGGAGTTTATTGGTGCAATGGAGAGAATGTTCTACCTACCTTTGCTATTTTGGGCATGATTTGAGGTTTTCGAGGCATTGATCAAGTAGAGCACTCCCCTCTTTATGGCACCATTGGCGCATTTATTGATGTATCATAATTTTTTCAGCACATTATTTTGGGGCGCCCACTTGTGGGAGGAGTAACTTAATATTTTGGCCCTAGATCCAAGGGAGGCCTTAACCACTATTTTACACAACATTTAAGTGTGCACCTACTCCAAGGATTTTTAGGAGCAATTTAATATTCTGGTCCTAGATCCAAGGGAAGCCTTAACCACTATTTTACACATCATTTAAGGGTGCACCTACTTCAATAATTATTTAACATTATTTGTTGGTTAAGGGCTTCCTTGGAGAGTGCCCTCTTTATTGGTGATTGACACTTGGCATTTTAACAATCTTAAGAAGCAATGGCTCCTCTTAAAGAGTGCCCCTATTCTTTTGACTTGGCATCAATTCATATTTGATTGAAGGTGGATATTGAAGACACTTTGAAGATTGTTCCAAAGGGGAAGAGGAACAGTGGCATGAGGTGATTACTTTCTTGGTCAAAGAGACTTAATTAAAGGAAGAGAGAGAGACATGTGGGATCCCTTTCATTGTTCCATTGCTTTAGTATTTTGTTGGGTGTTTTTGTCTTGGAGAGCCCATCATGTAGCTTGTTGATATTTTTCTAGTATTCCCTTTCATTGTTACACTATAGTATTTTGTTGGGTGTTCTTGTCTCAAGGAGTCAATCATGTAGCTTGTGGTTATTTTTCTGGTATTTGGAGAAGAAAGTGGATCTAGATTCCACTAAATAATATTTTATTGCAAAAAAGATTGAGCTCAAATCTATATGTGGATTTGCTCCCTCCATTGTTATTGGTGGCTAGATTAATGAATAACACCTTTTTTGAGCATAGTTGAATATCCTAGGAAGGTGAATGAAGGTGAATGCAATTGTAAGAGTTTCTATGTAAGTGTGGCTTCCATTTTCTCCCATATTGATGAATATATATTGCTGAAATTCACACCTAATTCTGCTGTAATAAGGGTTTCATAATAAGGGAGTATCGTTGGAGTAGAGCATTGGATGAGGTGTTTCGTATTTAACTTTCTTGCTGTTTTTACTCTTAAGTTAGTTCATTATGTGATGTCAATTTATTGAAAAGTAGAGCATGTATAAATATTTTGGGGTAAGACCCACCCTCTATATATTAAGCATACACACAAGTAGAGAACCTCTGAAAGGGCCCACCGACCTGTATTTCTAGCAATATTGTTTGTTATTTATAGCTGAGCTTTACATGTTGTAACAACACTTTCTGTTGTCCGCATTCATCTATTTTCGTTCCTCTTTGTTTCTTTTTATTAATTCCATTTGCCCTAGGAGGATAGGCACTAATATTGGTTGTACATGCAATGTATTTTCCTATATTATTATTTTTGTTTTATTAAAGCAACTATTCATTATAACATAAGCCCCCTTTGCATAGAGCTTTAGTAATCCTCAATGTTCCACCAAGTTTCTGTGATGTGTGAGCGCAAAGTGAGGAGACGCAAAATGGGAGCGTGTGGAACCACCCCAAAACTTTGGGGCAACTTAGGGGGGACGGGCGATGTCGAGGTCCCTAGCATAGGGGTCACTATCTCTAAAAATATAAAAATATAAACGATAAAATCCCAATAATAACAATACATCACATGCAAATTCTTCACTACGCAATAATAAACAATAAAATAATACAAAATTCAAATTTGTGGTGATATAAACACGTTTTAGATTCATATTCAATAATGAAATATATTGATTCATAAACCATAAATGAAACATAAATAGTAAAATATTGATACATTGATTTCATTTCATCATTATAGAATCTATTTAATAATAAGAAAAATATTAGATGCTAAAGTCTGAAATAGTAAATTGAAATCACTCAAACTCAAAAACAATAGTGACAACTACAAGCCAAACACTTGATCTAAGGTCGTTGGCATCTTGAGCCAAGACTCAAAAGTTAAAATTGAAACTTAACAATGGACAATGCCCATTGAAAATAAAATGAGCATCAAGGAGTGAAAGTGAATACAAGGTAAATAAAACTGATTTTTTTTGTTTGTTTTTGTTTTTTCATTTTTTAAGCGTTTATAGGCAAAAGGTTTGGGGGATGCATAGTAGTCCCCCTTTTGTGCGAGAATGCCCAACAATCCCTCTCTTGTAGGGGGATGCCCAGAAGCACCCTTTTTCGAGGGGGATGCCTAGAAGTTCCTCCTTTTGTGGGGAGATGCCTAGAAACACCCTTTTCGAGGGGGATACCCAGAAGCCCCCCCTTTTGTGGGGGGATGCCCAACACCACCACTTCTCTTGGGGGAATGCCCAAAACTGCGTCCTTTGGGGAAACATCCCCCCCACTACGGGGAATAATTTCCCCCCACATTCCCCAAAAGGGAGATGTGGGGAAACATTTCTCTAGGTGCCTCCCTATCCTGTGAATGTGGTAAACATGGGGGTGCCCCCTGGAGACATGCCCCCATGGAACACTAGTAATACTAACCCAAGGGCATACCTCCCTTCTAATAGAGAGATAAACTCAACTGAGAATATATGCTATTGTGGTGATAGTGATAATCCTCGAGTGAAAGACCATTACAACTTGTATTGACCATTGGGGTTTTGTAGCTTTCGTGTAAGATCAATCAATAACATTTTAGTGTCATTTCTGAGGACAAAGTCCAGTTCCTATTGTTTAATAGATTTGCTACAATTGAGTTGATGAAAGTTTGTATGTGGAGATCATACTCTCATCTGGTGATTGCATTATTGAAGAAATTATTGCCTATAGAGGTTAGAACATCCAATATAGTTGAAGACACATTGGCAATTCCACAACGTTGGTATGAGGTATGACGGTTAATTTGTCTTTAGATTTATATTAGTACTTAATTTTAAATATTGAAATGAAGAAATATGGCCAAGTTGTATGCTCCATTGGATTTCTCATGCATTATGATATATCCACATAAGCTCCATTATCAAATCTGGAAGGAGCATGCTCCAAGATTTTATGGATCCCATTATATGGATTCACAATTTGTTACATCATTCATTGATATTATTTGTAAATTTCAATGTTGTCCATGAAGATATCAAGATGAAGATGTTTGCACTTTCCTTGAAAAGGAAAGGTGCATGGGAATGGTATTGTGATTTCAGCCCAAAGGAGATAACGTCATTTCCATGTTTAATCAACACTTTTAGGAAATTTCAGGTCTATATTTATAATGGAGAAGTGCATGTTTTAAATGATGCACATGTTTTGGTTGAGATTTGTTATAAGATGAAAGAGCAATTTGATGCTTGCATGTGAGAATGATGCTTCAAGGTTTCTCTTGGATAAAATTGAGGATAAACATGATGTAAGACTATTCTTGGGTTAGTATATTATGAAGAAGTTTGATATACTAGCCCTTATAAAGCTTGAAGCTCATAAGGGAGACCAACATTCTCTTTCATGACCATGAAGAAGATTGGTGATGAAAGGTTAAAGGAAGGCAAGCATCCATTGCATTCTCTCTTGAGGTCAAAAGTTTGGTATGTCCTTTGATGACCCAAAATGGATCCGAACTAATGCATGGGTAAGTTTCAGTGCTTGCAAGACAATTTCGACAATTAACCAAAGCTAGGCAAGCTATGTAAAACAATGAAATTGTAAAGTTGAAGAAGGCAAAAACAAATGTGAGAGGAAAGTAAAGAAGAGTTAAATAAAAATAAAACAAAAAGATAGGAGATAAGGTTGAGGAATGGGAAGTGAAGGGGAATGGTTGATGTTCTTCCCCATACCCCCAACTCTCCCTCTTTTATCCTTTACTCTCATTCTTAAAGAGCCATGAGAGCATTGTACTAGAGAGTGTCTGGGCGGATTTCAGGGAACTTGTTGAGAAATCACGTTGCTTACATTTTAGGGTTGATTTCTCTTACATGATAATTACTTGTGAATATATGTTGGCTCCTTATTAAAGTTTATGTTCTCTTATTCAACAAGCAATTACTTGAACATAGAAACATGAAGATCACAAGAGACAAAGAACACGATAGTTTAGGCTCCAAGCTAGGGCAAAATCCCACAAGGGGGAAAACCCTAAAACTCCTCTTCTTGTAGATTCAGATCAAAGTGAGATATCCATGACTCAAGACCAAGACAAGACTCCAACCTTCAAGAAGCCCAGTCAAAACCCTCCTTCAAGATATTCTTCCATCAACAAGGTCAACATCAAATATAGTAATAGGTACAACAACAAGTTCATCACTAGCAACAACCTTTAATATTACAACCGAAGATATGCGAGCTTCAACAAAGAACATACTTTGGCCTCTCCCTTTCTCTTTCCTTAACTTTGCTCCTTTTCTTGTTCTAATGGAGAAGAATATATGAACAGATGCCACACATTCGTGTCTCCAAATAAGCTCAACTTATCCTTTATTTATACTTGTCCAATGTAAGTCGAATGGGTGTCTCTTCCTGGGTAGGACCAACTTGACAAGCAGAGCTGACTTGGCTTCTTGAGGTGATTTGACCCAAATTACATTTTTGAATTTTTTTTTTCCCTTTTCTTACAAGAAGTCCAAATAAGACTTTGACTCATTTACAATTCTTTGACTCAATAAACCCTAGAAGCATGAAGAACATCCTTAACTAATGAAATAATAATAATAATCAAATTTTCTTTTTTATTCTTTTTACTTTTTACATGAAATACATATTGATACAAGTATAATGATAATTATGAAGATTGAAGCTAGTTACATTTTCAACACTTCATCTTAACTAGGGAGGTATTCCTTACTCCCTCTCAACCATGGAGACATATCCACAAGCCTCAAACTTGTCTCATTCACCAACTACTTGTTCTTCCGTGGAGATCTAGTTGTAGCTTGTAGGGTTCCTATCTCAGATCACATCATACCGAGATTCGACCTTCCTAGATCTTTGTCAATCTCCACATAGCCCTATCATGCCATCAAAACATCTTATGGAGTAAAACTCTTTTAACGTTGATCACACAAGCCTTCATTTCTTTCTTCGTCTTGCAACAGGATTATGCTTTGACATTTTTCAAAGAGATTATAACACCTTCCAATCATTAGTAGCAATAGTCAAACCAATCAATGTAGAGCTAGTCATAGCTTCCTCTTTTCGGCTTAGATGGGTGATCTGCTTCTTGACCAATATCGAATCCAATATATCATGACTTCTTGCATTAGTGCACTGCCTTTTTTTCCCTTATATTTCTGCTATAAATTCTTCCTAGAAGCCATACCATATTCAATTTCAAGTAGTAAGATCCTTTCAGTCATTTTCTGCCTCTGAAATCGACATTGTTTTCTTCCTCACATTGTCTAGTAGTTGAAGTAGGTGAACTTCCATCTAATTGATTTTTCCTTCCTCCTTAATCTTCATGCTTTGCCACCCGGATGCGGGTGCCTGTCCTGCTATGAATCGAATCAACAGTCTGCCACGCGGGAGAGCGATGGGCAGCTGTCTCACTCTCGGAAGTGGCAATTACAATGAATGCCATTAAACGCTGGCCGCCGGAAGGGAAGAGCATTCAATGCTCTTCATTGTTGCGTCGAGTTCAGGACAGCAGCTCAAAGCATATCAGGATGGCGAAGGAGGACGAGCAGTCATTCGACTGGGTTCCATTTCTGGCACCGGGAGAGAAGGAAGGGTCCGAGTTATTGCCCATTTGCAGGCAATTGTCCCCGCTCCCAGCTTATCTGTCTCTGAGTGTAATTGTTAGCAAGGGGAAACGCTCGTGGGGGCACTCTAGAGGTGGCGACACTGAGCATCTTGCCTGGTGCGTGGTTCAGAGATTCACAGGGTTGTCTCTCACCCTCGATTCATTGGTTTATCAGCATGGCTCCCAGATACAGGGCCACACCACGTCGGGGGCGCCATCAAGGCCAAAGAAGTGGGGCTGGTAGGCGGGGAAATCGCAGTCCAAGGAGAATTTCTCCCCTGAATTGTGCTTCCCCTTCCTCTAACAGAACAGAGGACTCAGGGCAATCAATTTTCAACTCGGTTCAGTCGGCCAGGTTTCATTACCGCCGCAGAACCAATAGGCCTGTTACTTCGGCATTGATAACGATCATCTTCGAGGAAGATGGGGCGGAGGGCACTTCGGAGGAGCACTTACCTGGGAGCTCTAACATTTCATCGCCAAGTGGGCGGAGGGAGGATAGCTCATATGCCCCTTCATCTCCAAGCAATTTGGTTGCTGAGAGCTCGCCGGCACCCACAGAGGAGCAAGTTGAAGCCAGGGCGGAAATTGGCAGCATGTTGGACTTGAATGAGCCCGTAATGGCCCAAGATCAGCCAAGGAGTCTTCAGGAACAAGCAGACACTACCACCTCAGCCCCTCAGACGCACGACGAGCCCAAGCTGCCAGACTTCCATTATGCCAACACCCTGTACCCAATATTACCACCCGGCATGAAGTTGGAGGATGTTCCAGAGGGAATGGAAATCTCTTGGGAGCCTCTGGACGAGTTTAAAGTTTATAAGCCGGACTATGACAAGTAAACGGTCTTCACCTGCTTGTTTCTTTTTGAAGGTATGCTTGTAACTTGCTGGAAAATCTCTACTATTTTGAAGGTCGATTTTTTTGAAAATGTCTGGTCAGGGTCGTGGTCTTGTTCGTTGGGACGCGTTCAGTGGGGTGCGAAAATATGTTCGTTAGTATATGTATGTTTGGTTGCTGCCCGTCTGGTCTGCTCTGGTCAAGGTTTTGGTAGCGGATGCACAGAGGTCAAGGTTACAGTTTATGGTTCCAGCTCGGATGTCGAAGCCTGTTCGAATGGTTGCGGACACAGGACCTGCAAACTCGATTCTGGAAACGGAATTATGGGTGCAGAAAACCCCCTCAGAAATTAACTCTCTTATCTTCAGCACTCAAGAAATTTTATGTTTTGTAATGATACATTTTGAGCATGAACTCTCTACTTTGTTACCCTTTCATAGTAAGAGGCACTCGCCTTAGTGGAAATGACATTTTTGTTGACAGATTTGATAGAGAGCTGCACATTACAATGGCGCTCTCAGAGGTTTCGCCCTCTTGTATATATTTTTCTCCTTTTTTAATATAATTTAGCTTAGCCTTTGCGTAGAAAAAAAAAAAATCTTCATGCTTTGCCATGATCTCTCGTTCTTCCCTCTGCTTGATCAAGCTCAGTTAGATCATTGTCACATATTCAAAGCATTGTCATATACATCATAGTCATCACTTTATTGTTATATACACTATCACATCTTATATTGTCATACACACACGCACACACATATATCATAGTTTTAAAAACCGGCTGGTATGAACTGGAAACCGGTCAAATTGGCCGGATAATTAGGCAATCGGGTCGAATTGGGGAAAAAACCTGGTTTAAGGGCCAACTTAGCCAAAAAAACACAAAAACCTAACTAAACCGTTCGGTTTATGATAGAACTGGCCAATTTATGGTCAAACCGGACGGTTCTGTCATAAACTGGTTGGTTCATTGCCAAGGACGTGAGGGACCCACATAGAGTCTTTTTGGAAGCTGCCTAGGTGTTTTGGAGGGAAAGTAAGGGTTTCCCTCCAAAAACACCCTCTCCAAGCCTTTAAAAGTATCTCACCCCCCTCATTTTCCTCACACATCTCATTTGGATTTTTTTGATTGGGAGCTTGGAGAGTGCTGCGTTTTTGTTGGAGTAGTGGAACAACAAAGGGTTTGAGCTAAGTAGTAGCCATCATGCCTCCAAAAGCCAAGGATGCTGCATAAGAATGCTGCATAGGCTCATTGTGATATGATTGATGGCAAAATGATCTGCAAATATTGCTAAAAATCTATTGAAGGAGGGGGTATTAACAGATTCAAGCAACACTTGGCTCGAATAGGAGGCCATGTAAAGCCATGTGGAGCACTAAATGAAGTAATAGGGCATATTAGGGTAGAATACCTTCAGAAGTTTGAGACTTAAGTCACTGAACCAATAGAGAAGTTTGTGACTCAAGCAGTTGCAAAGTTTGGGAGTCAAGAATCAACCAACTGAGTTTGATCACGATGAGAAGTTTCAAGTGATAATGTTGATCACTAACATCATATATGTAGACTTGTAGTAGGCCAATCGCCCCATAGTTTGTAGGATTTGTTTTTGAAATCTAGAGGCCATTTAGAGATTCATTGATTATATATTTTGTTACTGATATGTATTGCACTTGGTTCCATTTTGACATATTCACCTTTAAATGGTATATATATGAGCAAACTTTGTATATTTTGTGTCTATTGGTTTGGAACCATGATTTTGAATCTTAAAAATAGTTTTTTTCATTAAAAATTAATTATTTCATGTGTTTTTTTAAAACTGGTTCATTGAGATCTAACCAGTCTCGGTTTGAAACCTAGTTTATTAGGTGGACCGGTTTGGTCATTGGTTTCGGTTTTTAAAACTATGATATATATATCACTGCTATAATGTCTGTCACCCATTATTGTTCAATCGTAGATCAACCATCCAGCTCTGTCATATAGCTTTAGTATTAGGTCACTGTCATAGAACAAGGTCGCTGTCATGTCAAGATCGTTGCCATACTAAAGTTCACAACCATACGGCCATATCAATTTCAATATATAGATCTAGGTCACTGATATAGGGTTACTGTCATCATTAGTGTTATGATGACACTATCACACATCACTGTGAATATAACACTCTGCCATACATCTCTCCAAGTTATAGTCATAGGTTATTATCACAGTTCATACCTCCAAGTCTCAGGGATATAGAGCGCGAGATGAAGTGCGAGCCATAGGTTTCAAAGAATAGAAGCGAGTCACAATGAATGCATATACGAGCGACAAAAAATATAGTACGAACCACTGTGTAAACAAGACGTAGAGGAATATAGTGTGAGCCATGGTGACAACAAATACAAGCCACAAATGCGAGCTACTAAACATGATACGAGCTACAAATGCGAGCTACTAAATATGATATGAGCCACTGTAACATGCTAGCCACAGAACAAAGTATGTGAGCCACTGGGATTTAATACAAGCCTCCACAGATAGATAAACTGAACCACAAAAGGATGCAAGTCTCAGAGCTATACGAGCTACCACAGAAGTTCGGGATCAAATTTTCTTTGAGCTGCTGGCATTGTTGTTTGACATAGTCTATAGGTCGGCTTCTATTGATGTGATTAGTCCTTTTAATATGTATAGGAAGGAAGTTATGACTGCTTCATACAATTGTGCCTTAGAGATGTGCTCTGAATACTTACGATTCCTTGTTCACTATCCTTGCATAGCCCATGTATCATAGTCTTCCGGTCTTCAGAGATGATCCATATAATTTCTGTTTTCTTCCACTTATGTACCACAATGCATTATTGAGGATGTGATGCACAAATATTAGGTTCTTCTAGCACACTTTGTCCAGTGATTTAGATCTTAATTGTATAGATAACATGTCATAGGATTCAGATCTTTTGTTGCAGGAATAAATTTGAATATCTTCTATTCTGTCTCCCACAACTTGGATCACAATGTATCTTGAACTTTATACCATCCCTCTAGAGTTTGACCTAGAAACCAACTTCAAAATGCAAAGGAAAACACTTGGATGCTAAAATTATTTCGGTCTAGATCTTCAGATGGCAATAAGAGTGCTAATTTCAGACTTTTGTAGAGAAGGAACACACTTCAGATCTACAGTCCTCCATTTAGGATGTCTTCATGAACTTCGATGTAGTAGTCCACTTGAGTGAGGGATAATTCGCATTTCATAAAAATCTGGTTCGGTTCTCTTGTGAATAATCCTTGTCTCTGTTATTTCTTGAGAATAGATTGTCCACACAAAACAGTTGTTCCCAATTCTTTTGAGATGTTCCATCGAACTTGCCATATAAACTTTGATACTTAGATCACATGTCACAGATATGAGTTTTTCTTTCAAGTTTCGTTCTGCTTCAGTTATTGCCTTCGATTGCCCAGAATATATAGATCCTTTTGTAAGGATGACTTTCAAGAGTGAGTTAGAATAGAGGCTGTAAACTACAGTGAGTATTCTTCATCTTCCTTCATAAACATGGTAAACTGTAGGAGGCTTTCAGATGTCTCGCAGAGGGTTCAAATCCTTTTTTTTTTTTCATCTCAGTCTTGGTCTTTAAAATTAACGCAGTCCTCTTGATCACGACCTCAGTCCTTTTAGATCAAATGTGGATCTCTTGTTCAGACAATTCGAATCACCTTAGGGTATAAATGCCACCACAAGTTCAGATATTTAAATCTTAAATTCTGTCTAGGGGTACCACAATGTCTTTGCATGCCATAGTGCTATAGACTCTAGAGATTATATCACAAGACGTTGTATGACCTTTTGTAGAATTTAGATACAGATCTTCACACTTCCTTACTTGAATTCAGATTCCAAACAATTCGGATTACAGACATAAGATTTCAAAATTCCTTGATTGAATGCAGTAGGCTTCAGATTTTCCTGAAGCAGTCTTAACTGAGAAATATGGACTTCAAGCCTTTCTTCCCTTTCGATGGAGAGAGAGATATCTGCTTCAAGATACCAACAATTTGTGATCTTCAAACTGTCTTAGCTTCACCTTAGCTCTGATACCATGTTGAGAAATCATGTTGCTTGCACACTAGGGTTGATTTCTACATGATAATTACTTGTGAATGTAGGTTGGCTTCTTATTAAAGTTTATGCTCTCTTATTCATCAAGCAATTACCAAAACATAGAAACATGAAGATCACAAGAGTGAAGAGACAAATAACACAAAAGTTTAGGCTCCTAGCCAAGTAAAAACTCCACGAGGGGGGAAACCCAAAAACTCTTCTTCTTATAGAATTAGATCAAAGTGAGATATCCATGACTCGAGACCAAGACAAGACTCCAACCTTCAAGAAGCCCGATCAAAACCCTCCTTCAAGATATTCTTCTATTACAAATTCAACATCAAATATAGTAACGGGTATAGCAACAAGTTCAACACTAGGAACAATCTTCAATATGTAATATTCCTAATGGAAATATTAAGTGAATAACAAAAGCATGAACTAAGAACAACAACCAAAATTTCAACACACACAATATATTAGAATACAGAAGAAATTGCACCAAAATTCTGAGCCATTTTATTATTTCTGGCCAGAATGGAGTACAAATAGATAGGATTAGAGGGACTTGGGCTTGCTACAACAAGCAAGGCAAAACTCAGGTTGTAATAATGATGCCCAAGCGCTGGAAAATCTCCTCTCCAAATTCTGCGTTGATAAAAAATTTACTATTGTTGCTGCCGGATAGGAAATCTGCCTTTAGATGGGCTCATAAAATTCTATGAAATTAGCTGGTGCCCTTTTTCATCAAACCCACAAAAATCCAGAGAGTGTTTGGCTCCAAATCAACTCTCTTGGAAGCCCACAAAATAGTGCGAATTTCCCAGTCTCCTCTCCTATACGCACTGCTAGATAACTATTGTAGAATGCTCTCCAAGTCTCCTCCAAATCCCTACAAGAATCCCTTTAACATCCTCCTCAAATTTCCCTTTTTTCTCTAGCCACTTCTCACTTCAATCCTCCTTGTCACTTGGTTGCTGCGCAAGCTCTGTCAGTGACCCTTGTGCAAGCCTAGAAAGCGACAAATGCTGCTTGTAGATCCTCCCCAAAAATTTGACTTGCAAATCACCACTAATCTTCAGCGAAATCTGAAGAGAAAATACTCCCGAAATCTGATATGCAAAGGCGCCGAAATCTGATATGCAAAGGCGCTGTCTCCTCAATGGGGTGCAAGTTTCCTCACCTGCGCCGAGGAAGCACACAAAAATGGCTAGGTACTCGTGTAAACAATTCCGGAACAACTCCAATTGAAAGCAATGACTCTCCTAGGGTGACACTCTGTTGAAAATGTAACTAGTTTCAGTCTTCATAATTGTTGTACTCATTCAATATGTATCCCATGTAACAAACAAAAGAAGAAAATAAAAAGATATTATTTTTAAAAACAATGGTTTCATGCTCATTATTGATGGTCTTCTAGGTAAAAGCACGTTCTTTATGCTTCTTGGGTTTGTTAGGTCTTAGAATTTATTGTTATGAGTCAAAGGAGTCAACATCATGTTTATAAGACCCTTTTGGGCAAAATGTAATTGGAAAAAGAATTTATTTTGAGTCTAGAAGTCCTAGACACTCCAAAAGTACAAGTTGGCCCTGACAACTTCAAGTTGGCCTAAAGGAGGGAATTCGACCCTTGGAAAGGCTATATAAAGAAGCATTTTGACCATGTCTAGCACTCACTCACTCATGAAGTTTGATATCTCAAGAAAGAATTCGATTTGTAGTTGGGACGTTGGGAAAAGGAAGATCGAAGGTCTAGCAAAAGAAACAAGGACGAAAAATATTGTCTTTGGGCCCTATCTCTTGCACACATGCAAAGTTCTAGGGTTTCTTGTGCTGCAGGTTGAAGTCAAAGTTGCGGATCCGAGTTGGAGGAAGACGAAGTGCAGTATCTTGTAGATGGAAGGAAGAATACTCTATCTTGACCTCGTTCACATTGGGAGGCGCTTTCTTGCTCTAGGAAGGTCACAAGAGGCAATAGATTAAGTTTTTTGTAGTAGCTACAAGGCCAAAATTACTGGGTCAAAGTTGCAGGACGAGTTGCAGTATTGATGTTGAAATTTGATACCGGAGGACAGGTGGTTCCCTAAGGCTTTGATCTTTGGCCTAGGGAAAAGTGTCCAAAAGAATTTAATTTTTCTCCTAAAGTAACTTTATAATTTTTATAAAGTTAAATCTAATTTAAAAGTGACTTTAAGTGATAAAGTTACTAAAGTCTAATTTTAAAGTGACTTTAATAAAGTTAATGTAAAATTAGAAAGGAAAAGTGACTTTGGAAATAAATGACTACGTGGGTCTTTATTAAAGTGGGGTGAGTTAAAAAATAAAAAGTGAGATTTAAAATGAGCATTTATCTCAGCCCTAGATCTCAATCTATTTCAGCCATTGGATTTAGAGGTTACCCAAAAGTCACTTAGGATTAGATTAAAGGAGGAAAAAGAGGCAAAAGATCATTCATTCTTTCATGAGCAGATTGAGAGAGAGAGCAAGAGAGCAAGGGAGATTTCTGGACAAGGAGGAGAAGGAGACAGCAGCTTGGCACACATTCCAAGGCAACAGTTGATCAAATTTGTATAGCTGATTCAGCACATAGTGAAAGGCTGATTTTGGCACGATTTTCTAGAAATCTGTATAGCTGGTTTGCACAGAAATCGAGGAGTAGTTTGCTGTTTTTTTTGTTGTTGTTTTTGTTATTCTGCTGCACACAAATCGAGGTCTGTATAGCGCATTTATTGCAGTCCGTATAGCGATTTAATGCAGGTCGTACAACAGCATCTAAGGCTGAAAGTGAGCACGAAAATCGAGGAGGCCATATATCATTTATCGCTGTCTTGTATGCTGTAATTTCCAGTTTGCTGTGAGGCACAAGAAAAGAGATAAGTTGTAAATTTGCTTGCTGATTTTTTGCTGAATATTTCTCACTGTAAAAAAGGCATTTTCAGAAATAAAGAAGAGTTTTCGAACTGGTTTTCCCCAAGAGTTGTAGGGGGTTTTTCCAGGGTCACATTGACAAAAAATCATTGTGTTCAAATGTGTTAAATGACTGTTTGTACCTGCTGATTTTTTATTTTTGCATTTTCCAGTATTCTGTAAAATTTCCAGAATTTGTGTTTTCAGCAAAAATTTATTTTTTCAGTTGTTGAATCTATGGATATGGGAAAGGGCATTTAACTATATGGGAGAAATAAGGTGAAATGAGAAATTTTTACATGGTATCAGAGCTTGAGTGCTGAAGTGCAGTTTGAGACAGCAAGGAGGAAAAATACAGCCTGCTGATTTTTCACTCAGAAAATTCCAGCAAGCTGATTTTTCACAAACAACAGTTTTATCTTTGCTACAGCAGTGCTATTTTTCAGTTTTAGGACAACAGGATGTCATTGGGATTGAGGGTGGAGGATAGGCTGGATGGGCATACAAATTACAACGTTTGAAAACAGAGAATGCAGAGTATCTTTGAGGAGGCAGAACTCTGGGACATCATGGTGCATACCATACAAAACCCTGTTGTTGTGCCTACTGATGCTACTCAGTTGGCTGAGTATAATAAAAAGAACAACAAGGGTAAGAGACTGATTCTAGACGGAGTGAAAGACCATTGAATTCCTCATGTGAGAGGAAAGAGAAATGCCCATGAGATGTAGACAACATTGTCCAATCTCTACCAGAGTACCAATGAGAACCGGAAAATGGTCCTGAAGGAGAAGCTGAAGAACATTAAGATGGGTAATGATAGTGCAGCTGGATATCTCACAAAGATTACTAATGTGAGAGATGAGTTGGCAGGAATTGGAGAGGCCATTCCACCCATTGAGTTGGTGCGGATTGGTGAATGGCCTCCCCCGTTCATGGATGAACTTTGCTGATGGGGTTTGTGTACGTGAGACCCTTCCCACATGGGAGAGGTTTTGGGATGATTGCATTCAAACAGAGATCAGGAAAGGTTAGCTTGGGGCAGCCAAGCCAGTTGAGCAGGATGAGGATGTAGCATTGTCAGCAGGAGGCAAGAAAGGCAAAGGGAAGAAGCAGGCTTCCACAAGCAATGGTGGGGGTAAAGGCAAAAGGTAAAGGTAAACAGGATAACACACAGAAGGACTATTCCAAGGTGAAGTGTTGGAATTGTCAAAAGATGGGACACTATGCAGTTGTGTGTCCGGAGAAGAAGAAGGGGAAGAACCAGAGCGTGGCAGCTTCAGCAGAGGTTGAGGACTTTGCAGTTCGTTTTGACCGGGAGTTTGGGTTCACTGCGTATGAGTCCTCTAGTGCAGGATCACGTGCCACACAGGTTCAGAGGGAGCATGCTTTTCCCTCAATTAGCGGAGCATCTTCAGGTATCTGGTATGTGGACAGTGGGGCTTCACGTCACATGATAGGAGTCCGTGAGTACTTCTCTGAGCTTTCAGAGAGTGGCACTGATATAGAGGTAGTACTCGGTGATGACAGAGTTGTTAGAGCAGTCAGGATGGGGACACTGACATTTCAGAGGGAGTCCAAACCTCCCTTGAAGGTGACAGATGTTCTTTATGTGCCAGGGATGAGGAAGAACCTCATATCCGTCTCAACTTTGGATGACAGAAGGTATGAGGTACTGTTTAGGGGAGGACAGGTGTTGATGTATCCCAGGGGCACTCCAGCTGATTTAGCTAGAGTGATAGGTGTACGCCATACAAAGGTGTACAAGTTTGCATTCTAGTCCCTTGTGGCATTGAGCAGTAGTACCGACAGCAGAGCTAGCAGTTCTGAGCTATGTGAGATTTGGCACCACAGGATGGGACATATGTATCATGGAGCCTTGAGGACCTTGCGGGAGATCACTACAGGTATGCCAGATTTCAGTACTGATCACTTTGATACTTGTAGAGGATGTGCTATGGGCAAGTTTGCCAATCCCCTTTTCCCAGCAGTGACAGCAGAGCGACTGGGATACTTGATTTGATACATTCTGATGTGAGCGGTCGGATGTCTCATGTTTCCTTGAGTGGATATGAGTATTATGTTTTATTCATTGATGATCACTCCAGGAGGACCTGTATTTATTTCTTGAAGACCAAGAGTGAGGTCTTCAAGTGGTTT
>APFE031488244.1:13302-47415 GCA_000404065.3 Pinus taeda | reverse complement strand
TGTTGTTTCCTTTTATGAAAATAGACGAGAGGAGAACCAAGAAGACCAACCTGAGTCTTGCGTTTGATTTCCTCTCCTTCTTGATAGAGCTTTGCCACTTCTTCTTTGTCTGCCCAACTTCAAAACAACCTGTGGAATCATAGCAACATACTACTATGCAAGAAACAAGGATCTAAATTCATAAATAATATAAGATCATATGTGTATTAACCATATACATGCATATATAAACAAGTATAAAAGAATATGGAAGGAAACAAGAATATATTTATTAAGATGAGAAGTAGCAAGAGGATTACAACCATGTGCTCTGACCTAGCATCATCCTCCAGCTAGGAAGCCCTTCTTCACCTCAAGCAAAGCTTAGATCACCCAGCACTATGAATGTACACCAGAAAACCAACAACACTTCTCTATAAGGTACAAAATTCCAGCCTCCAGATCTCTGTGATGAGGGATCCATATATAGATTATTACAGAGAGGTGAGTCACCTTTTGGGATCTTGATTAGTGTCCTCTCTCTGATAGTTCATGCTTCCACTTGGAGAATGATGATCTCTTACTCATCCCTGGTCGAAAATAGAGAGGCAAGTGTCAGAGGGGAAGCTTCTGGAAGATTCCATGATCTTTCACCTTGCATTTTTGTCCTTGCCATTTGTCCATTCCTGACCATCGCACCCTACAGAGGAGAAATTTAGTATGCATCACACCTTGTACACTGGGAAGGTGATATTCATTGCACCCTCTGCATTGAGCTTTCAGTATGGTCCATTTTTGACCATATATGAGCAGTTTTCAGTGGAGAACTTCTGGGAGAGGATGTAATCAGTTGACCTTGTTCCTTTAGGTAGTGAAGCAACACTTTTAGGGACTTAGGAGCCCTCAGTTTATGGACATTTATGATTGGGGTTGAAGTGCCCAAAAATGTCTATAACAATGACTTGTTCAATTAGTTGAAGGGAGAACGATTGTTCTCAAATATTGACTAGAGATCTGGATATCATCAAGTACACATCAAATAGGAGGACATATACAAGACTGTGTTCAGGACCATGCATGGTCTTTATGAGTTTGTTGTTGTTCCATGTGGCTTGACGAATGATCCAACTACATTCATGTGTTTGAGGAATAGTGTGTTGCCTCCATATTTGGATAAGTTTGTGATTGTGTTCATTGATGATATACAGATATATTCGAAAAATGACGAAGAGCATGCCAAGCACTTAGCAACAATATTGAGGTTATTGAGAGAGCATAGTTGTATCCTAAGCTCAACAAATGTAGTTTCTTTCAAATAGAGGTACACTAGTTGGGACATGTTGTCTACAAGGAGGGAATTGTAGTAGATACAGAGAAGATAAGGGCCATCATGGAGTGGGTAGCTCCTAATAGTGTGGATGAGGTGATATCTTTCATGGGTTTGACAGGATATTGTAGGAGTTTCATCAGGAATTTCGCATAGATTTCTTACCCCATCACATCATTGTAGAGGAAAGGTAAGATGTTTGAATGGACTAAAGAGTGTGAGACTAGATTTGAAGATCTTAACCAGTTGCCGACACATTCAAGAGTACTACATATTGCATATCGAGACAAAGAGTTTGTAGTATGTACATATGCTTGCAAGAGAGGGCTTGGTGGAGTCTTTATGCATGATGGATAGGAAGTATGTTATGAGTCCCAGAAACTAAATGAGAATGAGTTGAACTATCCCATGCATGATCTTGATTTAGCAAAAATTATATATGCAATGAAGATGTGGAGGCACTATCTTCTTGGTAGGTGGTTTGTGCTTATGAGTGATGACATTCGGTTGAGGTATTTCTTTGACCAGTCAAATTTGAATGCGAGGTAGGCTAGATGGTTGGCCATGATTAGTCAGTTTGATTTTGAGATCACGTACATCAAATTCAAGGAGAACAAAGTGGTAGATTCTCTTAGTAGGCATGTACAGGTGAATCACTTAGCAGTTGTGAGCTCTTATGGGATAGATTTATAGAACATGATCTTGCGGGCAGGACAATAGGATGCTAGATATATGGATATTGTGTACAAGTTGCAACAGAGTATAGGTACAGGTATAGGTACATATAATAGTATAGGTAAAGTACAGGTACAAGTAGTGCTATAGGTACAGTTGTAGGTGCACAGGGCTTGGATTATTGTCTTACGGAAGATGTAATGTTTAGGTTTCGAGATAAGATATATGTGTCTGATGATAGTGATCTCAAGAAGGTGATCTTTAGGGAGTTTCATGTGAAACCATATTTAGGTTACCCAACTTATCAGAAGACACTCAAAATAGTGAAGAGTTATTACTATTGACCGAACTTGAAAAGGGACGTAGCAGAGTTTGTGGCGAGATGTTTCTACTATCAGTGAGTGAAGGCAGAGTCAAAACATTCAGGTGGACTGCTATAATCGATCATGATTCTAGAGTGGAAATGGGATGCCATTTCCATGGATTTCATCACAATGTTGCTGAAAATAGTGAAGCAACATGATTCCATCATGATCATTGTGGACAAGGTAACAAAGGTTGCACACTTTGTGCCGATAATGTCAAAATTCTTAGCTAGTGATGTGACATGGGTATTCATCAGAGATGTGGTTAGAATACATCGTGTTCCAAAGAATATTGTGTCACACAGGGATGTGAAGTTCACTTCCAAGTTTTGGAAAGAGTTATTTGTAAGTTTGGGCACAAATTTGCCCTTCAGCACAACTTATCATCTGCAAATGGATGAACAGATAGAGAGGATCAACAGGATATTAGAGGACATGTTGATGATGTATGTGATGTGTCAACAATGCAAGTGGGAAGAGTATATCCCTTTGGTCATGTTTGCGTACAACAATGGTTATCAGAAGTGACTGAGGATGAGTCCTTCTGAGTAATTGTATGGGCATAGTTGTAAAACTGCCATTAGTTTGAGTGATTCAGTTAGGAGAGTACTGATTGGACTAGATATGTTGGCAGACATTGATAAGGAGATGCAGGTGATCATGAAGAATCTCAAGGTTTCACATGATGGGAAGAAGAGATACGTAGACAAAAATATATTGTTCAAGCTGTTGTATTTTGGGGAACAGGTGTACTTGTGCATCAAGCCAAAGAAGAGCTCCTTGCAGATTGGCTCATGTGCCAAGATGGCAGCACAATTTTGTGGAACCTTCAGTATTATTGAGCGAATTGGGCCAGTAGAATATCAACTTTCACTGCCTCTGACAATGAAAGTCCATGATGTTTTCCATGTATCTTTTCTTAAGAAGTATGTTAAAGATGTTGATCATGTGATTAACTAGTCTGTATTGAAGGTGGAACCGAATGGAGAATTCCAGCTAGAGCCTCATTGTATATTGCAGAAAATGGTGCTCATGCTCTAGAATTGATAAGTAGAGCAAGCTAAAGTGTAATGGAAACACATTGGGCCTTGTTATCACCCACTAATTCCCCATGGTTGAAGAAGGAGATCACCGGGGTAACCACTAACCAATTTTAAGTATAGGATCTGGCCAACCTATGACTCAAATAGGGGTCTCTCTTTATGATTTAGCTTTATTTGTTTGGATATTAAGCTAGTTATGGAAGTTCAAGGGAATTTTGATTAAAGGTTGGATGGTGGCATCCTTAAAACATATGGGTAGATTGATGTCTCTAGACCATTGGGCTATGGATTCAAAGAAGGGCAGGAAAACTGGAATTAACTCACTAAAGGGAGTATTCAAAGGGCAAGCTAGCAGAGTGAAGCATGGGGCTTCGGGCTAGATGGTTGAAGTGATATTAACTACGGTGAGAGAACACTTAAGAATTCTCAAACTAGGATTAAGATGAGGAACAAAGGATAATCATGAACATAGGGCAATTAAGAATCCTTTGCTATAGATCAGAGGGAAATTACCTAAACTAAGGAGAAATCAAGAATTCCTTAACTTAGATAACTAGTAGAAAACATTAAAATGCATAATAGTTAAAACAGGGTGCAATGAAGCAAATTCTAAGATATCATTACATATTATAGCATTCAAATTTTAGATACATTAAATATCGCGAAAAAACTTTTAAAGAATGATAACAAACAAGAGAAAATACTTGTCTATACTTCACAGTACACATGACTCCAGTTAAATGTCTTCTCTTTATTCATCAATCCAGCTTGCTGGCTCAGTCAATGCTCCAATGGCTTACAGTCTTTTGATCAAGAAGTCTATAGAAATTTTTAAGAATCAACCCTAAAATAATTCAAATGAAGAAGTATTTCTACAAATTCTAAACTGAAATATCTTGAAAAAATATCAAGATTGGTTTTACAAATATCTCAAATTTTTTTACACTAATAGAACTTAAATAAAGGACACTCAAAACTAATGAATTTATTTGGCACTCTATTTATGGATTGATGGTGAAAAATAAGAGAAATTTGAATTTGATAGCAACTCTTAATTGATGATGAGGCTTCCAAGTCACTAACTGCATCCTTCCTTTGTGCATTCTACCACATAAATTCAGCAAAATTAGGGTCCAGTGATACCCTTGTATATCTCAATTCGAGATAGATATCTAAAATGTGAATGTTGTTATTGTAGACAAGTACGGTATGGAAATAAGCCTCTCTTAGTTTCCAAAAATTGAGCTCCAGATATTCACAATATGACCTACAAAAGGATGTCAAAAATAGGCCTTTGCACTCTCTGATAAATAGCCTCTGAAGAGATGCATTTATCTCATTTTTTGTAATATATATGTACAAAGTGAGAGATTTTTTGTCGACTAGCCTTTTAGGAACACAAATCTCCTCTAGTTTCTCAAAATGCCTCTTGGAGTGGCCACAATAGTTTTTGCAAAGTTATGACTTAAACAGGAAATTTCTGGAAAATGTACCATTTATGCTCTGTTTTTTCATCTATCTTCACTTTCATTTTTCAATCTAATACACTTTTACTGATACTCTTTCATCCAATAGACTTTGACCCTGAGGTGTTCTTTTCACCTGTTTACTTGATTTCTCTGTTTTACTACGCAGTAACTTTTTCATGTAAATTTACCACAGTAAATCAGTCATTTTATCTCACCATTCTACATCAGGTAATTTTACATTCATCATTTTCTTGGAATTGGGTGAAATTGATTGTTACTGGTAGTTGATGGAGGCTGCAGAGGTTTGTGTGGTTCTGGTAGAGATTGATGAATGAGCTGGGCTGTTTGCAGTGCATGTGGAGCAATGGGAGAGGTCTGTGAGTGAATTAGATGATTGCAGGAGTTGCAATAGTGTTTCTGAATTGTCAATGGTAATTGCACAAAAAGAGTGAAAAGAGGGGTAAATGGGCTTTTATAGTGAAAACTGTTAGTTTTTGGCGGGCTCATTGATTGATGAATAGTGGCAGTTTTTCAGTTAGACGGGAGAAGTAGTTTAGGAGGGCCATCACATCTCTTTTGTAGCGCAGGTGGTATTTTGGAGGGGTTGCTCGATTCCACTTATCATGTGACACGTAGTGTCAAGGGTTAGGGGGAAAGCCACCTTATCGGGCAGTTAAAGGGTAGACCTCGGGTCGGCTCGATACAGATTCGAGCTGTTAGATGAGTGGGAGGGAGAATGCATGGTGATCGGGATGTGAAGCTACGTGCCGATTTATAAAAATAGTTTCTGGGGGGGGCATGGGTCTAATCACAGGTGGTATGAGATTAACTTGGAGCTTAATCTCATCGGGGATGCTTTAATATGGGATTAAGGACCGAGGGTAGGATTCAATATATTTGTGGGATATGGGGTAGTAATATAGTTCATAAATAAACTAAGGGTGGTGTTAATTTATATAAATAAGTTAAATATATACGGGACAATGGGTTTTCCGGAAATTTAAATAATAAAGTTAAAAAATTTAATATGCTGTGAAATGAGCAGAAGGGGTATTGTACTTACGTATATGAAATGTTTTGTGCTTTCCACATACTTACTACTTAGGATAAATATGTTTGGTGGGTTTTTCTCATAAAACATGTTTATAAAGGGGTTTTCCTAGGCAAGATAACTTAAGCTTATGAAAAAGGCATTTTCTAAGGGGTATGAATAATTTATAAGGGAATTTAACACCTTTCCTTCTTATGTCATCAAGTCGAAGGTCAGGTCCCACTAGAAGTTAGAGAAATGCTCTGAGACTCTTTCACTTAAATAACTATAGGTATTAAAATTTTTATTGTGAAAGGGAAGTTAGTAAGTGTCATAGCAGTTAAAATGAACGAGGGGGTGCTAAATAAGTCATATTGTAAACCATTGTTTTTTCATTGTCCTCTACTTATGCACTTTTGAAAATTGCATTTGATATGATGACATAAGTGCAACTGCATAATCACATGACATTTCTACAACCTTTCTACTACTTACCCACTTACTCATCCTACCATTTTTTCTTCACTTTATTTGGGTGCATTTAGGCTAGCAAATCATTATCAATCTTTTTCTTTTCTTTACAAAGTAAACTTTCTAATTCTAACTTTATATCCTCCAAGTTATCAGATTAAATTGATGAGCTCCTTTTATTCACTCTACCTATCTAATGATCTGCCAAGATTACACTGTTTGGTCAGATTTTATTCTCTAACTATAAACACAAAATTTATAGCATGAAATAGCCAATTTTAAACATTTTGACTATCATGGATTTTGGCATGAGTAACAAGCCGCACAAAATCATTTATTATGCATAAAATAAAATAGTAGTGACATTTGGACTTGCACACTTTCATGGTCTCTTTTTTTGGGGGGTTCATATACTTTCATTTTTTTAACCTTCTCTTATTCTTTTTGTCCTTTGATTTCTCTTTTAGGACACAACCTGTTTACATTTTTTACTTTTTTATAATATGGAAAACATTTGTAGAAAGCAAAGGTATCTACAATATTACAATATTAACCTTAGCCATTCAAAATTATGATTTCTATTCCTTGTGAAATTTCAATAACACCGTCCACTAGTAGCATGATCCATTGGGTCAATCCCACACATGTATGTGCTCTTTTGTATAATCTTTGTCACTAAAAATTTTGAATTGAAAATACACCCATTTTTGCAAACTAAAATCTGATCTAACATAAACTTGCTGCTGAAAACTGAATCTATTCAAACTAAAATCCTAGCTACTTACTTTAACTAGCTTTTGGATTGCTGGTTAGGTAAAATGAAACAACCAATGAAACCACTCAAGCATTATATACATTGATGGATTTTGTTTCTTGGGCTTCTTTGTGATTAAAATTGAGGTTCTAAAGAAAAATATAACCTTGTCAACCAATGAGAAGATAAGGAAATACTTGCTTTCATTTGTAGACTCTAAAAACTATACAAAAGGATCTTCCAAAATGTATACACTATTGTTGAACTGATTTAAGCATCTCCACACTTGTTCTGGATGGCTTCCATGCCATGAAACTGAAATGTCACTTTTATCTTTAACACCCTGTAGACTTTCAGATGAGCTTTGTTATGATACTTCTACTGATTAAAATTTCTATTTGTTGAAACCTTTATCATCTCGATTTTTACTATCATAGTCTATTAATGGAGAAAAATTTAGATTGCATTCATCATCCAACCTATCAGTGACTGGACTATAAACAACTGGGAAGGATTGCTGCAACTTATTACACATAGGTTTGAATGGAACTTCATAGGTTTCTACAATCTGCTCATCCTTTTCTTTAGAGATGTTATACCACATTTCCTTTAAAAACTGAAATGATTCAAAACAAGGAGGCAAAGAAGCTTCACGTATTTCCAAATTTTCTACACTTTCTTCTTCATTTTCATAGTTGATATGGATAAGATGGTCATTGTTTTCAAGATGGTGAAACTGGATTTCCTTATTATCCAAACTAGCTTCTGATTTCTCTGTAAAGTTAGTTTGGATTTGAAGAACATGGTTATCATCATACTGATCATATTTAGGCAAATCATCAAAAGAAGTAATATCATTAAATATACACATTAGGTCAGGAGATTTATCCTATACATATTGCTCTATGAATCTATCTTCTGATCTATGGTAGTTGGAATTAGTAAGAATTTGTTTATGAACCTCAATCTCTTCTTGCTACAGAAAAATGTGTCATGGTGATCTTGAGCAAAAAAATCATCTTTCATAGTGATTTTCTGCATTCCTTCCTCTATTTTCTTCATCAAAATGTCGAGTTTTTCCTCTGCAGTGTTGCTTTCAGTTGCTTCTGCTTTCAACATTTCTCTTCTAATTTGCATATTAATTTCTACATCTACTACAATGTTCTGCATTTGTTCCAGTGTTGAGGGGTTACTTTCTCTTAGCTGAAATTCTATTTCTAGATCAAATCCTCTTGGGTAATGCAAAAGAGTTGAATTAAGGGGAGGTTTATATTTGATGGCATCAAATAATAGGCTTGATTAAATCTGTCTAAAAATTGTTGTATTATTTCACCTGGCTACCTTTTTAAATGATCATATTCTTCTATGATCATAAGAAGATTAACTTTGATTAGCCATCTATTAGGGAAAAATTTGGCACACTATTGGAAAATTGAGATGGTTACAATAGGTAAATTTTTGAACCAACTCTTTACTCTACTTTGCAAAGAAAGAGCAATAATCCTGATAATAACATCATCTTCATCAGTTTCGAATAAGTCTAGATAATTCTCAAAACCTTGAATATGTTTTTGGGCAGTGATACCATTCTCTCCACCAAACCTAGGGAGATGCTTGTAATAATCATTAGGGAAAGCATGGAGTGTAGGAGGTAAGATGAGTGGCTTATATCTATCAGGAGATTTATGTGGTACTGGAATATGTACAGGGATTGTATGATTAGTCTTGATTGTTTGAAGCTCCTCAATGGGAAAATGATCTTCATAAGAATTAGCATATTGTTGTTCAAATGTGTAAGGAGACTTTATATCTACAACTTTCAAATGGAAATAATTAAAAATTAATCTAAAATCTTCTCTAAAATAAAATATACATTGAAAAAATTTATCAATGAGAAAGAACATAATGTCTTGGATAACAATCCAACTTAAATGTCTGATCTTTTCATACAGTTCTTTTAGGTTCATTCCTCCAGTGGAGTCTGGATTGTGGAAATTATTTGGAGTCGCCAAGTGGATGATTTTAATGTTTGTGTGTCTGATCACTATCCACCATCATAGATCAGATCCAAACATGTAAAATGTTTTTGAAGAAAATGTTAGTTCTCCCCAGTATGGTGGCCACTATGTTATCACCCAGCAATTTCCTAAGGTTAAAAAGGAATATCACTGGGGTAACCACTAACCACTTTTAAGTATAGGCTCTAGCCTACCTCTGACTCATAGAGATCTCTCTCTTTATGATTTAGTTTTGTTTGTTTGGATATTAAGCTAGTTATGAAAGTTCAAGGGGGGGTTTGATTGAAGGTTGGATGGTTGAATCTTTAAAACAAATGGATGGATTGATGTCTCTAGACCATTGGGCTACGGAGTCAAAGAAGGGAAGTAGTACTGGAATTAACTCACTAAAGGGAGTATTCAAAGGGTAATCTCGCAGAGTGAAGCATAGGTTTATGGGCTTCATGGTTGAAGTGATTTTAACTAGGCTGAGAGAGTACTTATGAATTCTCGAATCGGGATTAAAATGAGGAATAGAGTATAATCATGAACAAAGGGAAATTAAGAATCCTTTGCTATAGATTAAAGGGAAACTACCTAAACTAAGGGGCAACCAAGAATTCCTTAACTTAGATAATTAGCAGAAAACATTAAAATGCATAATAGTTAAAACAGTGTGCAATGAAACACATTCTTAGATATCCTTACATATTATGGCATTCAGATTTTAAATGCATTAATGATTGTGAAAAAACTTTTAAGGAAATACAACAAAACAAGAGAAAATACTTGTCTATACTTCACACTACACATGAATCCAGTGAAATGTCTTGTCTTTATTCATCAATCCAGCTTGTTGGCTCAGTCAATGCTCCAATGGCTTACAGTCTTTCAATCAAGAAGTCTATAGAAATGTCTAAGAATCCACCCTAAAATACTTCAAATGAAGAAGTATTTATACAAATTCTAAAACTAAAATATCTTGAAAAATTATGAAGATTGGTTTTAAAAATATCTCAAACTATTTTACATTAATAGAACTTAAATAAAGGACACTCAAAACTAATGAATATATTTGGCACTATATTTATGGATTGAGGGTGACAAAGAAGAGAAATTTGAATTTGATAGCAACTCTTAATTGATGATGAGGCTTCCAAGTCACTAACTCCCTCCTTCCTTTGTGCATTCTCCCCCAGAAATTCTGCAAAATTAGGGTCCAATGATAACCTTGTATATCTCAATACGAGATAGATATGTAAAAAGTGAAAGAGGTTATTTTAGGTAGGTATGATTTGGTGATAAACCTCTCTACGTTTCCCAAAATTCAACTCCCGCAGTTCGCAATATGCCCTGCAAAATATGTCAAAAACAGGCCTTTACACAGTCCAAAAAATAGGCTTTGAAGAGATGCATTTATCTCCCTTTTTGTAATACATGTTTAGAATGTGAGATAGGTTTTTGTCAATTGGCCTTTTAGGAACGAAAATGTATTCTAGTTTCTGAAAATGCATCTTGGATTGACCACAATAATGTCTGCAAAATTATGGCTTAAACAGGGAATTTTTGGAAAATGTACCATTTCTGCTCTGTTTTTTCATTTAACTTCACTTTGATTTTTCAATCTGATACACTTTTACTAATACTCTTTCTTTTAATACACTTTGACCCTGATTTTTTGTTTTCACCTATTTACGTAGCTGCTATGTTTTAACTGTGCAGTAACTTTTTGCTGTAAGTTTATCACAGTAAATTAGTCATTGTCTCCCACAATTCTGCATTAGGTAATTTTAAATTCATCATTCTCTTGGAATTGGGTAAAATTGATTGTTACTGGTAGTTGATGGAGGTTGCAGAGGTTTGTGCGGTTTTGGTACGGACTGATTAATGAGATGGGTTGTCTGCAGTGCCTATGAAGCAATGGCAAAGGTTTGTGAGCGAATTAGCTGGTTGCAGGAGTCACAACGGCTTTACTGAATTGTCAATGGTAACTGCGTAAAAGGAGTGAAAAGATGGGTAAATGGGATTTTATAGTGAAAACGATTAATTTTTGACAGGTTCATTGATTGATGAACAGTGGTTGGTTCTCAGTTAGATGGGGGAAGCGGTTTAGGAGGGCCATCACACCGGTTTTGTGGTGCGGGCGGTATTTGGGAGGGGCCGCCTGATTCCACTTACCGTGTGACATGTAGTGTCAGGGTTTAAGGGGAAAACCACCTTATCGGGCATTTAAAGGGTAGACCTCAGGTTAGCCCCATATGGATGCGAGCCGTTAGATGAGTGGGAGGGAGATCGTATGGTGATCGGGAGGTGAAGTTGTGTGGTGATTTATACAAAAAGTTTTTGTGGGGACCATGGCTCTAATCACCGGAGGTATTAGATTAACTTGGAGCTTAATCTCATCAGGGACGCTTTAATACGGGATTAAGGACTGAACGAAGGATTCAATATATTTGTGGGATATTGGGTAGTAATATAGTTTATAAATAAGCTAAGGGGTGGGGTTAATTTATATAAATAAGTGAAATACATATGGGACAATGGGTTTTTTGGAAATTTAAATAATAAGGTTAAAAAAGTTAATATGCAGTGAAATGAGCGGAAGGGGCATTACACTTAGGTATATGAATTGTTGTGTGCTTTCCCTGTACTTAGTACTTAGGATAAGTGTGTTTGGTAGGTTTTGCACTTAAAACATGTTTATAAAGGGGTTTTCCTATGCAAAAGAACTTAACCTCAGGAAAAATGGGGTTTTGTGAGGGGGATGAATGACTTATAAGGGAATTTAACACCTTTCCTCCTTAAGTCATCAAGCTGAAGGTCCGGTCCCACCAGAAGTCAAGGAAATGCTCTGAGCCTCTTTGACTTAAAGAACTATAGGTATTAACATTTTTATTGTGAAAGGGAGGTTAGTAAGTGTCATAGGGATTAAAA
The DNA here is from genome assembly GCA_000404065.3 of Pinus taeda. NCBI lineage: Eukaryota > Viridiplantae > Streptophyta > Pinopsida > Pinales > Pinaceae > Pinus > Pinus taeda. Next base: position 35,371 of record APFE031488244.1, on the reverse strand, counting down.
TGAATGAAGGGGTGTTAAGTAAAGCATATTGTAAACAATTGTTTTTGCTTTTTCCTCTACTTATGTGCTTTTGAAAATTGCATTTGATATGATGACATAAGTGCATTTGTATAATCACATGACATTTCTGCAACCTTTCTACTACTTACCCACTTAATCATCCTACCATTTTTTCTTCACTCTATTTGGATGCATTTAGGCTAGTAAACCCTTATCAGTCTTTTTCCTTTCTTTACAAAATAAACTATCTATTTCTAAACTTATATCCTCCAAGGGCTCAAATTAAATTGATGATCTCCTTTATTCTCTCTACCTATCTAATGGTCTGCCAAGATTACATTGTTTGGTCAGATTTTATTCTCTAACTATAAACACAAAATTTAAAGCATGAAATAGCCAAGTTTAAACATTTTGAATGTCATGGATTGTGACATGAGTAACAAGCTGCACACAGCCATTTATCATGCATAAAAATAAATTGTAGTGGCATTTGGACTTGCACACTTTCATGGTCTTTTTGTTTTTGGGTTCATATACTTTCATTTTTTTGACATTCTCTTATTATTTTTGTCCTTTGATTTATCTTTTAGGACATACCCTCTTTATATTTTTTTACTTTTTTATAATATGGGAAACATTTTTAGAAAGCAAAGGTATGTACAATATTACAAGCTTAACCTTAGTCATTCAAAATTATGACTCCTATTGGTATAGGAACCTAATAGGCCTGATGAAACCACATGGGAGATGGTGGATTAGATGCGGGGCATGTATCATTCCTTGTTTTCCAGTTGAGGCAAAGAAAATTTGATATGGTGGTTTGGTGATTTCTTATGGTGGTTGGTAGGGTATTTATGTTGCTTTGGTATTTTCTTATGATGCCTTGGTATATGCTTCATGGTGGTTTAGTATTTTTTTTTATGCTGGTTTAGTATATGCTTTATGGTGATCGATATATTCTTTATGATGGTTGGTATATGCTATATGATGTTTTGATATATATGCTTAAAGATGATGTTAGTATATGTTTGATATATGTTTTGATATATGATTTGGCATATGTTTTGGTATATATATTTTGATGATGTTGTTATATGTACACCTGTGTATCGATGTAAGTATTGTAATGAGTTTTGTTATAACACTGCATTATGTGGTATGCGTGTTATGTTATTATGCTATCATGTGGTTATGTTATCATGATGTTATGATGTTGTATGAATTGGCACCAAACAGGATGATCATTGTAAATACCATAATGAGTTATGTTATAAAGCTTCACTATGTGGTATGTTGTCATGTTGTCATGATTTTATGTATTGAGCATATCTTTCATTGTAAACATTGCATCGAGCTTTGTTATAGAGATCCATCAGTACTATTTCTTCTTTCCATAGGTTGTTAAGGTATACGTGTGATTGAACACCGAGGACGGTATCCCCCACGTGGGAGGGCTCTATAATAGCCCTCGTGAAAATTCCATGGAATAAATGCTAAAAACAATAACCATGGATTATTGGGACACTTATTCAAAGTTGAATGTTCGTTAAGACATCCTAGAGGGTGTTCATTTGGTTGTTTATGGCTAAGGAAATTAGCAAAGGCAATGACTAAGGAAATAAAAGGAAAAAAGGAATTTTTGGCACATTTATTTATGAGAATAATGGAAATTAGGAGAAAAGGGGGGTGAAAGGTCACATGTTGCATGTGAGCAAGAAAATGAAGGAAAATAATACAAAATGTATAAAATAGAGGCCTCATTAATAAAAAGGCTTCTGAGGATCAGTTGGTAACCTTTTGTCATCTCACTGCTTGAGCTCTCTCATTTTCTCTCTCTCTCTCTCACATAGTCTTAGATACTTAGAGATTTCTTGGAGCACTCTTGGAGGGTGTGGATCACATGGATTCTTGGAGAAAGAAGGCAAAGGAAGAGAAGGAAAGCAAAGGAAGACATAAATGTCAGCAACTACATGATATTTTCTTGCAGGTACCGAGTTTCATGTATGATTTCTTCACTATTTTTGGCATGCATGGCATATGCATGTGGATTCTTCGTTGTGATTTGTCACTAAGATGGGGGATGGCCTGAATCGATAGTGGATTGCCTAACCTTTCCATTTCCTAGATAGCCATGGTGATTGTGCGTTTACTTTTTTTTTTTTTTCTTGTTTCTCATGTTTCCTTAGCTCTAGTTGAGTTTTGAGTTGTGTAACCTCTGGTTGAGCTATTAGTCATGGAAGCTCTGGTTGAACACACTTTGGATGCCCTATAACAACTTGGGTTGATTTACTAGTCTTAGAAACCTTGGTTGGACAAACGCTCTAGAAGCCTTTGGTGGGTTGAGTTACTAATCTTGGAAGCTTTGCTTAGACAAATTTTGTGCAAGCCTTGCATAATATGTGGGTTGAGTTAGTAGTTATGGAAGCCTTGGTTTAACAAATGCTCTAGAAGATCTAGAAGGCTTGGATGGAGACCAATATGATGATGGTTTTGGTGATCTATGGCTGCGAGGTGGAATCATTGTTTGATGGGTTGAGGTGGATTTCATTTGGAAGCCCTGGATTAGCTTTGATTAATGTGTTCTATGAGATCCTACCTTCATCCATGGAATATGGCACGGGGGTGAATCATTGAAGAGAGATTTGGCTCAGGCATTCTACAGTTGGGTGGAATGTGGTAGTCTCACCTCGAGTTGGTCCATTGCATTCATTAATGATAAATTCTTTCCTTGATACCCATGTGTAAAGGTATTGATGTATTTATGGATTTGATGGTTTTCATGTTTATTGTATTTATGTTCCTATTATGCTTCTTATATACACATTTTATGACATTATTTATGTATGGTTCTCTGCATGCTTTTACTTGTATGTGAATGCATAATGTGTCTATGACCTAATAGATGATGATGCAGAAAATGGCATGAAGAAACAAATTTTCATAGTGATTCTTAGATAAGTATGAGATCCATATGCTTAACTCTGTTACTTACACTTGTATATTACATGTCGATCATATGTTTGATGAAATTCCTATCATGGATAGTAGAGATATAGTCAAGGTATTAAACAAGTATTTTATTTAATATTGTCATGTCCATGTTAATTTATTGATATGAAGAGATGATTCAATTAAGGTCAATGACCTCAGCTTTGGGCCTGAAAGGGTGGCTCAAATATTAGAGTCACTGGCATAGCATTGACAATTCTGGTTCACAATCACTGGCATTCAGACTTGTGAGAGGAAATTTAGGTTCTTGGTCTCTCCCTTGCCCATAGCATGACAACGACTACGAACCAAGAGGCCTAAAAAATAGTGGGTCCCAAGGATACGCTATCTAAGTGGATGACTTGTCTTTGGAGGGTTATGCTAATGATGTTGGATGTCTGTATATTGTTTTTTCATCAATCCCACTTCCTTAATGTGACTTAGTAGGTCGAATCATATCATAGTGGCCTCTTGTCGCATGTTTACCTTGGCTAGCCAGTTTCTTGGGTAGATGTGGGAGGATGGTGTTACATATCAATAGGCCTAAAATAAGCATGGAGGCCTCCATATCTCTCCGCCTAAACCATGATGATTTTTCTCATATCCACCCTTAGGCTTTATCGTGTATCCCACCATTTACCCATCAAGGGATTCCTAGGCCTTTATGAATTTTCCTGAGACCACCCCACTAAGTTTCGAAACCATTCGATTACCCAACTCGAACAAGTGAAAGAACCGCATTTCATCATTGTTATCCATCAATGCAAACACAAGGTTGATGGTATTGTCACACTTGGTGAAACCCATGTCAATGAAAACAAAAGAACCAAATACACAAATGCACGTACCATGCATTCCAGAAATCTCAAGGAAATCATACATGAAACTCAATACCTGCAAGTAATCTCACTCTAGTTGTTTGATCCGACCCTTCCTTGCTTGAGCTTTGCTTCCCTTTTTCTTTCTTATCCTTCCTTTGCCTTCCTTTCTACACTTTTAGAGTTCTCAAAGAATGGTCTAAGTGTGCAAGAGTATTTGAAAGAGATAATATAGAGAGAGATCCAAAACTGAACTGAAAAGAGGTTGTGAACTGATCTTTAGAATGCTTTTGATCATTGACGCCTTCATTTTCTTCATTTTTCTCTATTTTCCTTCTGTTTCCTCCTCACATGCAACATGTGACGTTTCGCCTTCCCTTTCTCCTAATTTCCTTTATTTTCATAAATAAAATTCCAATTTATGCTTCTTTACCTTTTGAAAACCTTTTCCAATGCCTTTGCCAATTTCCCTTAGCAATAATAAACCAAATGAACACCCACTAGTATGTTTTTCCCAACATTAATTTTGGAATATATGTCCCATGAAATTGGTCTTACTTTTCCTTTATTAAATTTATTACATGTATTTTTAACCCGGGTTGTTACATTTCATGTCCTTTCCCATGATCCCAACAATTTACCTCCTACCCTTGTAATCTTCTCCAATGTATATTGACTATCAAAATTAATTCCCTACTCCTTTAGAATTTATTTATTAGTGTGAAATCATTATCGACCACATCCGAATTATGTTTCTCACATGCTTCCAGCGCACATGTTCTTACCACCTCACATATTTTTGAATCTCCGTGCATACATACTCTCCTCTGCAACATCACTTAGAAGGTTGGGCATCGTCCTAAGGTGCTTAACTAGTAAACACAGAGGGTGTGTTTCTACATTCCCCTATCACATGGCCAGGTAAGTTGGTCGCCATCGATTTCCTGAGTCCTCCACTTTCCTCTTCAATCACCTAGGGAATGTTGGAATTATGATACAAGTGTTGACTTTGATGGAAAATCACTCACAGGTCAGCTCAAATTTCATAAAAGGAAATTCACAGTGCAACAGGTCAATTCGTAGGTAACAAGAAATGGGTAGCAAAGAATAGTAATTTGGAACAAAGCTCTACTGATAAGATTCAAGAAGTTGAAGGAAAAGGATGTTTTTTTATAGTTTAAGCAGTATACACAGGTTCAACTTGACAAAGAGGCATATACACATAGGTTCATAGAACAGAAAAAAGGTATACGTATGCTCGCACTTTCACAAGAGGAAAAGCGTGTATGCATTGGAAAAAGAGTAAAGAATACCAATGGTTAATATCATGGTATTAACCCACAATTTTGAGCCGAATAATGACTATTTTTTCCCGTCCAAGAATACCACAAGCTTTAAGTGTTGTTTTGGTCCGAGGTATTGAGGAAGGCTAAAATATATAAGTAGGAGAAGATGAAAGGGCCATGTGTGCAAGTGAAAAGGTTTATTACGAATACTTCTATCTGAAGTATATTTTATGTTGTAAGGGTTATGATTATGATATAATCTAAAATATTTTGTGCACCTTGGATAGAATGCTGGATCAAGATCATGAGACCTGAAATGACTTATCATTATATGATCTGATATTGGTTGGGCTAGATTTGATTGCTTACACAAGTTTTATTCTTCAAATGCCATGATCTGGGTATGTCTAAAGTCTGGAATAGAAACAAATTTGTAAGATAATATTTGCATATCTATACACTGGTTTGACTTGGTAAAGGCGTGTATACACACATGTTAGACTCTTACAAGTAGCGTATGCAAAAGAAAAGCTTGTTGTTTAGAAATGGCTGATCTCTATGATCAGTGCTGTTGCTTTATTATTGTCTGTCAATGAAGTCATGCTAGATCTGAGAGTAAAACTATGCATAAAGAGTTTGTATCTGATTGATTGATTGAATAAGTGACAAGGGTTATCTTTTGCTACTAATTCTCTAGATCTATGGAATTGACAGTAGATATTCAAAATATTACTGGTTGGTACAGATTTGATTAAGAAAATTTTATGATTCAATAGTTTTGGAGGTATACGCAGGTTTTGTTGTAGGAAGTAGCGTATAAAAACATGCTTGGTTCATTAAAGTAGTGTACAATTTTTGATGTATGATTCTTGAGGTTGCAATTGGTTCTGAACGATGATGCAGGTTTTTGGGTTCAGCACAATGTTGTGGTGACAATGATCTGACTATTTAGATTAACTGATTGTTGGTTGATGCAGTTTGAGATTCTAAGGTTTTTATGGGTCCAGTGTGAAAATTTGATGAATCAAGGCATTCATATTGTATTGTTGTGTACGAGGAGCATCCAGTCTAAAAATTAATGAAACGTGGTCCCTGGAGGAAGAGAGAAGGTCATAGCTTTCTGTAGGTCAGCGCCTACGTACTAGTAAACATATCCGTTGGTACAACAGCTAGGGGGTTGTAGCTCCCTTCTAGTAGAAGCTGGAAAATGAGAGAAGGTTGTAACCTTTTGTAGGTAGGTGTCTACATACTGATATGAGTATGCACCAATACAAGATTGTAAACATATTTTCATTATATTAAAAGAAGACAGAGATGACAACAACAGGTGGTTTTTCTCCCACATTGGGTTTCCACCTTAAATATTGGTGTTCATGTGTGTTGCTTATGTGTGATGGATTATTATGTTATTATTGCACATAGCTACTATATATTAAGATATTGATGCACTGATTAACACATGATAAATTGACTAAATCATAAGTTCTTTGGGTATACATTGGTTTCTTTAATCGTAGTAGTGAGCACAAGCAAGTTCACTTCACTGTAGTAGTGTATATAAATCTGATTGGGAATTGAAAATTATTGAAGTGTAAATATTGATTCACCTCCCCCCTTCTTAGTATTATTTCCAACAATTGGTATCAGAGGAGGTCCTTCAGAAGAAGCTTGATCGCTTGAAGGGAGATCATTCAAGATGAACAACCACGAAGACATGAGATATATCAAACCACCAATATTCAATGGGAACAACTTGGTATATTGGAAAATAAGAACCAAAGCCTATCTTGAATTGCTTGGAGCCGATGTTTGGGAAATTGTGGAAGGAGGATATTAATTTCCAACAACAATACCTACAGATAGAGCAGATAAGAATTTATATGAAGCCAATACCAAAGAAGTCAATACTTTATTGGGCAGCCTGTTAGAATCAGAATTCCTCAATGTCATGCAGTTCAAGACAACCAAAGGGATATGGGACAAAATCATTCAGAGCTACAAAGGAGACTCCTAGGTAAAACGTGCTAAGCTTCAAACTCTCAGAATTTAGTATGAAACTCTTAAGATGCATAGTGATGAAAGTATTGCTAGTTACTTTTTATGTGTAAAGGATATTGTTAATTGTATGAAGAATCTGGGTGAAGAGATAAAGGAGGCTACTTTAGTAGAGAAAATTTTGAGATCTTTGTCTTATGAATTTGAGTCAAGGGTATCTACCATAGAAGAAAACGAGGATCTTCAATCTACTGCTATGGTTCAAATTCATGGAATTCTAACTACCTTTGAAATGAGGAAAGGAGGTCCATTAGATACGAGAGAAGTTACTTTCAAAGCTTCAGAAAAGGGAAAAGAAAAGGAATAACACAATGAATCAAGATATTTTTCAGACAAAGAAAATGAGGTAAACTTTGTCAAGAACCTTCAACAAGGTTTAGGATGATTTAGAGTGTTATCACCAAAAAATTGATCATCTAGTCAAATTTATTAGATGGATCGAAGTACACCATGTAAAGCCAATTTTAGCATAGTAAAATTGATTTCACTGTGAGAAATTACCTAATAAATCACCTTTATTAAGTGATTTATAGTTAAACCCATGAAGAACAATTAAATAAATCATCATTTAATTAATTTTCTTCTAGATATAATTAATTTAACCACTATTTTATTATTATTCCCTGTCAAATTTGACCTAATCATGAAGAGAAGATAGATAAATCATTATTTTTCTTATTTTTCTCTCTGAATAATTAATTAATCGCTAATTAATTATTATTCTTTCTTAAATTTTGACTAATCCTTAGGAAAATTACATAAATACTTATTGTTTATTATCCCTAACTAATTCATTGAGATAAAATAAATAATTTATTTATTTATTATTTCTAAATAAAAGTTTAAATACTTTTTCCCTCCTAAACAAATATAATAAAATATTCCAAGTGGAAATTACGAGAATGGGGTCAATAATATTTTATTATTGCTCATTATTCGAGGATAACTTAATATTTTGCTATAAATAGGAAGGTTTTCCATTCATTATTCACTTTTGATTATTTTGATTGTTGCACTCACTATTGTAACTCTGATTATTTTCATTGTCACACACTATATTTTTACTCGGCTTATGCATTATAGAGGAGAGAGACTTTACAGAAGCTAGAAGCGTTTGAGGATAGCCAAGAATCCATCCCATAGAGGAGGAATAGTAACATATATTTTTTCCCTTCGCAAGTGTTATAATAAATCATTCTTTACATATCTGGTTTCCATTTGATGTTTTGGGGTTATTACTCTTTATTTCATTATTTAACTATCATTGCAACATAGATCATAATTCTAGCAGGTTTTATTTCTACCAATAGTTGCAGATCTAGAATGTTTAATAGTCATTTTTATTGTTGAGATCATTTTTCATCCATGATCATAAGTGGGTTTTTTCGTACATCATTGAGAAGAAAACACTACAACAAATTGGTGATTTCGCTGGGTTTTATACTTCAGATCCAGGAACCTGGATGACCTTTGGTTTTTAGCTTAGGGTTTCTTCTTTTTTCAATTATATTAATGTTCCCAAGTGTTTTAACCCTAGATCTGATAAATTTCTGACTTCTGTCACCTTTCTGGTCATTTCTGCATGTCAAAGGAACTAGCCGCGGCAAAGGCGACACTTTTTTTATGAAATTTGCAGCCCAGAAATCTTGGAGTAGAAATCATAGTTTTCAGCCCAAAAGGTGAAATATAAGCTCTAGAACATAGTTTCCTAGCTAAAAAATGTGATTTCATCAAAAAACAGGTCAGAACCTGTGATTTCTGGGTTTTAGGGGTTTTCTTAGATCTATTTCTAGGATTTGCTGAGAGTTGTCTGTGGGGTGTTTGACCTCTGCCTCATCTCACTTAGGCCTTGATCTATTTTGTTTTACTTGTTGAAGTTGAATCTATCCTCCCTTAGGGCCTCTAGTACACTTCGGCCTTTCTACGAGGACTTTAGTTGAGTGAAAAGTCTGAGTTTTCGTAACACTTTCAACCACATTTTCTAGATTTGTAACCTTTTGTTTGAGATATGATAAGATAGGTTGCTACCATGCATAGTTTCACATTCAAACTTGCTTGTACATTCCCTTAGGGTCCCATTGGTTGCCCTAGGTGTTTCACCCATCTCCCTAACTTTCTGCAACAATCTTCCACTTTGGTATTTTACTATTGCTGCACTACTTTCTCACAGCTTAGAGTCACTTGATCCCAGTCACAGTGACATTCAAATCTCTTGACCATGTTAGTGTATTTTTCTTCGGTTTAGCCACCTATCAGTAAAGTGTTTTCAAACCTAGTTTGGGTGGGGTTTACTTAATTGTTTTGCTATTTATTTTCTGTTATTTATTTCAGTTTATTTGTAGCAAAAAAATTTTATTTTTATTTTACAAACATGATCTCGGCTTAATCAATTAATACACTTGCACATGCAAGCACACCTTAAGTGAAGGGCTCTTGGTTGACATAGCCAAGCCAAGACTTAACATAATAAATTTATCTCAATGCATTAGAGATAGAAGATATATTGTTGATCTCCCCTCACCCTTATCATGTTCTATGTGTCCTTCCATCATTACGCCAACAAGGCGTGTGTCGCAGATACTATTACACCTTCACCCTCAATTTCTACTTGGGCGTATTACTCCTTCCCGTCGGGTAAGAGTTCATAGCCCTCTCAGTCCCCATCTTGACTCTTCTCTTGATTCCTTGTCTGATTCTGAGCCTCGTACACTACATATCGTCACCATTTCTCGACCCACAGCTGGTGTAGGAACCCAACCTAATGGTGGCTACAGTTCTACACTAGTAATCACATCAAGAGGAACAATGTCAAGAACCGTTTCAACAACCCCCATGTTCCCTTTCATGTTTGGGTTAAGTCTACTAGATCTTAACCAGTTGATAAATGACCCTATAAACCATGATGTTGGTTGGTCCTCTATGCCGACTAAGCTTACCTCATACATCCCAAAGTTTGAGGGTATTTCTGGAGAGGATCTTACCAACCAATTTCAATCCTTCCACGCGTGGTGTTCATCCAACTCCATAACCAATGACTTCAATTGTCTTCAGCTCTTCCAAAACACGCTCACTAGAGACGTTGTAAAATGGTATGTAGACCAGCCCACCACCTCTCATTCCATTTTTGTGATGCCTAATAAAGTGTTCATGTCCTATGTCCAGTTACATCTCTGATACAACACCAGTACTGAGATTTTGACCATCTTTCGTCAACCCTCTACTACTCGCCTTTCTTACCATGTTGAAGAGTGTCATTGAAGAAGGAGAACATGCCATGCCTTGCCTTTCAAAGTTCATTTTTATCTAGATTGGTTTCTCAAGAGCCTTTTATCCCCCATCAAGATAGATGTCGCGTCCCATTTTCCTAAGACCGAGGAAGAAGCTCCGTAGACTACTTTGACATATGATCTAATTTATGCTCAATCAAGTTATGTCTATACAATTATTCTAGGCCTCCCTCATCCTGTAGTGCTAATGCACTGGGGGCATCTCACATCATTGACGGTATTGTTGGATCTGTTTCACACTTTTCCCCATACTCTCAGAAGAGTTATGGCTACCCGTAGGGGGGCAATAGTTCCTCCAAAATTTATGCCCTTTTTCCCAGAAACATGTTTCCAGGGCCCCAACCCATCTACCAAACTATTGCTCCTTATTATGCATACCTTGGTGCTCTAGCCCCTCAAGCATTAGTGCCACAACCTCCATGCATCCCCAACCCTAGCAACCACCACCCCCTCACGGTCAGGTGTTTGCGTAACATAGTGATATTAATCCCTATAATTTGAAGAAAAAAAATAAGGGGAAGGGTAACAAGGGTAAGTAGGGTAAGCAAGGTAAACATCCTAGTGAACCCTAGGGGAACCAACCTAACACTAACAACTAGCAATAAGGCAGCCATACCAAGAAAATTAAGGCTATTCATATGAATAAGCCTTGTGCATGTTGTGGTGTACATGGCCACTACACAGATGAGTGTCCTCTTTTACCCTAGACGTGCTAACTATGGGAAGCTCAAGCAGCTTCTCGAGGTCAACAATTGCCTTAGAATCTTGTGCCACCTCAAATGACCGTGCTCACAAATCCTTTCCCTCAGCAGGGATTTGTTGTTACTCAACCCCAGGCAGGTCAAGTAACCCACCTCCCCCAACCTTCTTGTCCTAGTGACTACCAGATCTTGATGATGAACTCTTATGAGGTTAACCCCTCCCATATCAACCTACAAAATCGGTCACGTCAATATGAAAATCCCTCCACCTCGTCAGCTACCGATTCCAAACCCAATGTGTCTGCTGAGCCTCTTATGACACCCAATGGTCCTTTACAGATCCCTCAACACTAAAGGTAAGGCCATTCCTAAGATCCCAAATGGACCATTAAGCCGTAATGTGCCTTCTAATAGAGCTACCCATACATACAGTATAGTAGACAACTTGGCACAATCACCTACCACCATATCAACACTGGAAGTCCTCCACTCGTGCCCTTCCCAAAAGAAGGCTCTACTAACTACCTTTGGTGTAGTGGACCATTTCAACAATTTCTTGATTGTCTTCCTAGTTGATACATTAGAGCATCCCCCATTGCCTTCATCTGTTGCTTTCCAGATACCAGTTAGAGTTCATAATTCAATCATCTCCAGATGCATTATTGATTAAGGCACGCCCACCTGTGTGATATTTTCTACTGTTTAGAAACAACTCAAGTCACCTAAGTTGTCACCCTCCACCATCACCTTACATGCTTGGGATGGACACTCCTCCAAGTCCCTTAGCATGTACCACAACTATCTAGTGACCCTTGTAGGGAAGACTGTCCATGTCGATATCGAAGTCATTGACTCCCCTTTGGATTACAATACTCTCTTAGGCCATAGTTACAAATACTCCATATCATTTGTCATGTATGTGGTGTTCCACAAGATTCACTTCCCCAATGAAGGGAAGATCATTACCATTGATCAATTTACTTACTATGAGCTGGCATCCGTGACCTCCCCCTAGTCTATCATCTCATAACGATCTTATAAACAGTCATCCACTCCTTCCACAACTATCTCACCTGGATTCAATTAGGACTCCTCATTGGTGGGTGCCTTCCCTGGTGCCCCCTCCCCGCCGCCCCATTTCGAAACCTAGCTCCAGGAGTGTTTGCATGTTACAAGCATCACAAGCTGCCCTTAAGCAGTTCAGTACACCTGATCGACAGCCAGCTCCGTAGCATCTTGTTGTTTCTCTTCTAGCTGATCCCTCTAGACTGACTGCCTCGACACCTCCTCTATTTTTCGGTGCCTCTCCTATGTTCCCTCTAGGAACTGTTCCTCTAGGTGTCAACCATTCAAGAGCTATTCCGCGAGGGCATTATCCTGTTGGCTAGATACCTTTCTTATTCTCCCCTTCGGGAGCTTTTTCTATTCTTGTCATGGCTTTGATTGTGCTTCCTAACATGACACTATGGATCCTAGCATGGTGCATCAATCCCCCTGGTTATCCAAGATCGTATCACACTTTGACCTCAGTTCAACCGGCCCCCATGACCCCTGTCACTGCTCTAGTACCATCACAACCTCAATAGGAACTAGCTCTTGTTACGAAAGAATCTAGCCAGGGGGCAAAGCCAAAAGGAAAGATTCGAAGGACAAGGCTCCCCAAGCTCCTCCAGCCCCTAAGGCCCCAAAACCATGTGCTTTGTATGAAGTTGTTGGGCATGCCACCAACAATTGTCCCTAACTTCCTAAACTTAAACCTTTGGTTCATTAAGTGTTCCTTGAATTGAATATTTTGGAAGTCCATGTTGACATACCAGCCCCACCTAAGAAACTCAAAATGCTTCACACAAACCACCCTTGTTCCCTTTATGATCTTCATGGTCACTATTCACATTGTTTCCCTTATCTTAATGAGTTTCAAAATTGCCTTACGGTGATTCATGAATACAAGAACACTTGTAGTAGAGCCTCTACTCCTCACTTGTGGAGTGTGGTACGACAAGTCAGCTAGAACATGGGAACTCTGGTCATGCTATTGTGATCCCTCTCCCTGATGTCATGATGACAAACACCACAGCACCCATGCTTTACTTGTATTCATCCTTGAGTTCCTTGCAGAGAAACCTTTTGAAGATTGCTGCATGTGTTTCTATTGAACCTCCTTCAAAAGAATCCTAGGTCTCAACTTCAGTAGACCCTCCATTTACTAGTCCATCGTCTACCATTCTAGCCGATGCGTAAGTGAAAATTATTTCTTAGGTTGATGCATCAGGTAATGTCGCCATGTCATGTAGTTAGTATTCCTCCAACCCACCCATATTCTAGCCTAATGAGGACACCATGAAAGCTATGCCTACCCTTGATTACCCCTACACTTGAATAAGGGGGCACTTACCTAAGAGGATTTCAAAGGAAATCTCCTTCACAATTCTCCCAATGCACTCTACCTATAGAAATGTTTCTCAAAACACATCCCTTTGATTTGCAAGTCTTTATTTCTACCATGTAGTTAGTTTCATTGCATCATCTCAGCGGTTCTCTTTTGCACCTTTCATATGGATCCATCATCTACACCGTATATCGGCCATGCCGATCGTGCTAGTTTCTTTTCCTAGAATCTACCCTTGACAGCCTGGTCCATTTTTAACCCCATGCATACGTTAGTCCTATAAAATGGTGTGTGAATTGGATTTTCCACCAATAATCAGGTTGAATATGATGAAGTGATAGGATTGTTAGTCGATGCCCTTGCTCATCACATCATTCATTTTCATGTTCATTTAGATTCCTTGCTAATTGTCATGTAATTGAATGGTGTGTATAATGTACATAACCAATTCCTATGTAGAAAATATCTACGAGTGAAGATATTAGTACTTGAATTTGAAACCATTACGTTCAGTCTTGTACCCACAGCCAAAAATCACTATGTAGATAACATTGCAAACAATATTCTAGATTGGCATTTATCACATGTATACCATGGGAGATAACCACACAAATGGTGAACCATAATTTTCATACAAAATGCATAATCATATTACGTATCATATAAGTATTTGAATTCCACCACTTTAAATACATCCAGTACATCCATAGCATACTGGGGGGGCACATAGGCCCCTACATCGCCTTTGGAGGATCTCATGCCAAGATCAGTTGAGATGCTTGAATCCTTTTTTCGAGCACTCGAAACACAATGACGCTCCACAAACTCCTCATGCTAGGGGGCATCGTTCCCACCTTCGCATACCAGATCAACATCCCATGCTTGGGTGTATGATGATTTTCCCTTGGCTATCCTCTCACAAGCCTCAAACTAAATCCCATTGAATCTAGGTATGGCTAATTCTCCTCCCATTCCTTGGATAGTTTGTCCTACCGGCCTCTCTGGAAAGCCTTATGCACATTTCATATCGTAGACATTTGATACCATATCTTCAAATATTCTACTCTATATCACCTAGTCCCATGTTTGAGTTAGTGGGTGAAGATGATTCTAGACATCCTTTACTAGTTCATTCTCATTTTCTGCTGCCCTGAATTCTTCACCAGGAACCATCGTTCCAAGAAGCATTAAGGCCATATTTAGATAAGTAAGGCCACTTTCCTGAAATGCATAGATCCCAATTCAGATGGTCGGCCTGTCCGCTATGAGCTCCAAAATATTTAGGGCCTTTTCCTCCTCTCCAAATTCACCACATCTCACTTAGCAAATGAATCCAAATTAGAGGGAGAACACCCTTTTATAAGAAAACCCATAGTTTTTATGTCACCCATTAGAGCTAGACTGTAGCTTAGTTTGATGAACTATTAGCACTGTTGGAAATCTCAAACCGAGCTCTATAATGGGTCTTCTTCAGTTTTTGATTATTTGACACTTAACGAGAAAGCCTTTTTTCCAAGAAGGGTCACTTCGTCACATCTTAAAATTGAATTTCATCATAAAGTGACACTTGTACTTTGAGGTCCACCTCCTCTTAATACATTTCATACTATATGTTGATCTTCGTCATGAGTAACCATCATTTGCTTATGTTTTCATGGTCCCCATCGGGCCTAGTCTATGTGGTAGTGTCATTGAGTCACTCTTGTTTAGAGCACCTACGAAGAGTCACCCTTGAATTCTTGTAGTCTATTTCATGTCCCATCATATCATGCCATAGTATTCCAATCATATTTTCATACCGTTCATCCTGTGTTGCCCATTTTGGCAACTAGTCACACTGTACCCATCCCTGCTGGAGTTGAGTCAGTCGCTGCCAGGTCAACCATGCACTTTATGCTCTGACAAGGGAAGTCATTTGTTTGTCCCTAAGTCCTAATTTCCCCATTATCTGTGGTGTCAGTCCATCAGTCACATTACTATTTTCCATCGTGCTTTTGTTGAGGATCATCATTTGCTCATCTATCGCGGGCCTTATTTTACCGATATCAGCTCATTTATTCTAGAAGAACGACATTAAGGGCAGTGTATCTCAGTTACAACTTCCATTCTTGTTCGATGCCTTGGATCAAGAAAAGGGTCTCATTATTTCCCTTTGACTTGGTCATTTCAGGTTCATGATCCATACACTTGATGGTCTAGTGATGTAGCAGATTGTACCAGTGATTCCCAGGTGTGTGTGAGATGTTTCATACCTCATGAGGTGGTGGCCTTCAGGTAGCCCCCCACATGCTCGGATGCATACCTACTATTCTACAACCTCAGATATAGTTTCGCAAAGTTGATGGTTTCGATTCTTATAGATCGTAGTGTTCATAGAATGCATGTCTCCTCCAAATGATCCATTCTGTTTTGCAGAGCCCTTCCTTGTTCAACAGGGCTTTTGCAGTTGTTCTATGCTTCCTCCCACCCATTTTTTTAGGGAAGGGACTTTGTATCTCTTGTACTCAAATATTATTGTATTCAGTCCTGGCTCATGTTTTTACCAGGTGCATTATGTATAAGCAACACATTGTATTATTTTCTGGATTTGTTATGTGAGCTTGTCATGTACCATTCAACATGAACTTTGTTCCTCAGTTTCATATTTCTGGGAGAACCATTTTTTTGTACTAAGTTATCACAATGGGTATGAGTATGCCTCCCCTGCGCCATTGAGGTCTGATACTACAACAAAAAAAGAGACTTGCATTAGTCTCACCCCCTTTGTCACTATCCTCTCTCAGCATCAGCTTCATTTGTCTTTCTCTTTCTCTTTCTGCTTGACTCACCTATGTTGTCTCAATGATTATGACTTTACAATGTACTTCGGTCATTCGCTTTTCTGCTAACATTCATATGTTGGGGGGAAATCTGTTATCACCAAAAAATTGATTATCTAGCCAAATTTTCTAGATGGATCGAGGTACACCATGTAATGCGAATATTACCACAATAAAATTTCTTTCACTGTGAGAAATTACCTCATAAATCACCTTTATTAAGTAAATTATAGTTAAACCCATGAAGAACAATTAAATAAATCATTATTTATTTGAATTTCTTCTAGGAATAATTAATTTAAGCACTGTTTTATTATTATTCCTTGTCAAATTTGATGCAATCGTGAAAAATAAACAAATAAATCATTATTTATATTATTTTTCTCTAAGAATCACTAATTAGTTATTATTGTTTGTTAAATTTGACTAAATCCCTTAGGAAAAATTAAATATATCCTTATTTGTTTATTATTCCTTAACTAATTCATTGAGATAATAAATAAATAATTTATTTATTTATTTTTCCTAAATAAAATTTTAAAAACTTTTTCCCTCCTAAACAAATATAATAAGATATACCAAGTGGCAATTCCAAGAATGGTATCAATAATATTTTATTATTACTCATTATTCGAGGATAACTCAATATTTTGTTATAGATAGGAGGGTTTTCCATTCATTATTCACTTTTGATTATTTTAATTATTGCACTCACTTTTGTAACTCGAATTATTTTCATTGTTGCAAACCATATTTTTGCTAGGTTTATGCATTATAGAGGAGAGGGACTCTACAGAAGCTTAAAGAATTTGAGGATAGCCAAGAACCCATCCCATAGAGGGGGACTCGTAACATATATTTCTTCCCATCACAGGTGTTATAATAAAATCATTTTTTACATATCTGGTTTCCTTTGGATGTTTTGGGGTTATTACTCTTTATTTCATTGTTTAACTATGATTGCAGCATAGATCACAATTTGGGCAGGTTTTGTTTCTATCAATAGCTACAGATCTAGAATGTTTAGTAGTCATTTCTATTGTTGAAATCGTTTCTGATCCGTGATCTTAAGTGGGTTCTTTTCATACATCATTCAGAAGAAAACACTACAACATAGAGGTAAGCTAATATTCAAATGCTTTGCTTGTGGTAGAGTCGGCCATTATCTTACCAAATGTCCTCATAAAGATAAATATTAAAAAGGAAAGGAATATATAAAAGGAAATAGAAAATAGGTTGTCAATAGAAGAAGTTTCTATACCCATGAAGATAGTGATGGATTATCTAATACTGAAGAAGATGAAACTAAAAAAGATTTTAAACTACTCATGGCTTATGATAATGATAATTTTTTGGATGCCTTAGAAGAGGAAGAATTTCTTGAAGAAATAAAAAGACCCAAAATCTATTTGGAAGAAAATAATATGATCATAGACATGTTGACACAACAACTCACTAAAGTAGACAAGCATAATGAGAAACTAGAATGTGAAGTTCTGGGTTTAAAAAAAGAACTTGAGAAGAAAAAATCTCTTAATCTTAGATTTTCTAAAGGATTAGAAACTTCAAATGAAATCATCAAATTTCAGTGTTCCCCTCTTATAAAGACAAGTCTTGGATATACTGAAGAATCATCCCAATCACAAAAGCCACCAGCCTCCACTCGACGCTATCTTGATGACACAAGGATCAGTGGACAATATGTCAATCATCTGCAAAAGCCTAAAAGTACTCATCAAGTAAATCATGCTCATTTTACTCCAAGGATGAACATCAATTGATCCAGGTGGATGTTGGTGGCCACCCACCTATCCCATTTGGACCCCCACAATTGTCCCTTTAAGCTTTTTCAGTTTCCAAAATTGTAGCACAGTTTACTATTTTTAGCAGTTTTTCGGGTCCTGAACGTCTGGAGCTGTTTTGAGGCCCTAAACGACGTTTTTTGGGAAATCTGGGGGCAACATGGGTCCATGGACTAATGTTTCCCTTCCCACAGTGGTATTTCTCGGATAGATCTTTCTAATGAGCTATCATACGCGTCAAACGGAGATCGTATGCCAAAGTTACGACCCCGGGAAATTGATGTACCAATTTACCCAAAATGGCGCCCACAATTTGGCGTTTCATCTTCTAGGGTTAGGTTTTGGAATGTGAAGGGTTTTTCCATTGTTTCTCAACAATAAATAGGCCTTCGAGCCTCATTGTAACACAGTGTCAGAGGCATGTAGCCGCACATCTCTTCTCAGAGATAAGCTACCATCGCCCTAGCTGGTTTATTTCCAATTCTGGTTGTAAGCATATTTCAGTATTTTCCATTAATGAAAATGAAGTATTATTTCCGCTGCAACTCTTTATTTATGGTTATCGCATCTCTGTATTTATGGTTATCTTTGTAATCTATTGCGTTCCTGTTTAAATCCGGATCATCAATAGAAGCATCAACCAAGAGGTAAACAATGCCAAAAGATTATATGATCACATAAAATTTTTTAATGGACACTATTTTTCATGCAATAACTTTAGGCATAAGGTTCCTGAATGTGTTTCTTACAAAACTATCATGACTAAAGAAACACAAAATCAAAGGAGCGTAGCAGGAATCAAGAAAATTTCCTATAATAACTTTTCTCATCATGAAGATGAAATTTAATGTTCGTTTTGTAATAAATTTGGTCATGAAGAATCTAAATGGGGGAGAAAATTTTGGCCAACACTTCAAAAAGAGCAAACATCATCAAATTCCAAAGTATGGAGAAAGAAGGAATTTCAATCAAAAAGATGTGGCATAGCTTTGTTTGCAGAAGGACAAGAGAATTAATGGTACATTGACAACGGATGCTCCAAACACATGACAGGTGATAAAGAGAAACTTTATTCATATAATTCTTTAGAAAAGGAAAATAATATCTCCTTTGGAAATGAGACTACAGCTATCATTAAAGGTAAATGTTTTGTTTATTTGAAAGAAAAGGTTAAAGATTTAAATGACATGTATGTTCATGGTTTAAAATATAACTTGTTGAGTGTTAGTCAAATGTGTGATGAAGGAAATGAAGTTGTGTTTCGATCAAATGGATGTGTGGTTCGTGAGCTTGATACATGAAAGACTATAATCAAAGGTACAAGAATGCCAAACAATTTATACATACTCAAAGGAGGACAAAATCAATGCTATCTAAGCAAAATAGATGAAAACTAGTTGTGGCATAGAAGATTGGGACATGTAAGATTTTCTCAAATAAGAAAAGCATGTAGGCTCAAGTTGGTCTGTGATCTTCTAGATATCAGCATCTCAGGAGATACCATATATAAACCATGTCAAGTTGGTAAGCAAACCAGAGTTCATTTCAGTGGAAAGGAAGGATCAACAAGTAAGCCTCTTGAACTCATTCATACTGATTTATGTGGACCAACAAGGAAAAAGTCACCTTGTGGAGAATAATACTTTAGTTTATTCATTGATGATTTTTCTAGAATGTGCTGGATAGGTCTACTAAAGCATGAAGATGAAGCATTTGAAAAATTTTAATCCTTCAAAGATTTAGTTGAAAATAAATTGGATTGAGAAATCAAATGTCTCATATATGATCAAGGGGGAGAATTCATATAAGATGAATTCTTTGATTTTTGTGAACAACATAGAAGAAAAAGGAAATTATCTATTTCTAGAACTCTTCAACAAAATGGTGTAGTAGAAAGAATGAACATAACAGTTCAACAAATGGCTCGAGCTATGCTTGACGAATCTGGAAGTCCTGCCACCTTCTGGGGTGAGGCTACATTTACTGTTGTGACTATTCTCGACAGAGCTAATGTTCAGGTAAATAATAATCAAACTCCATATGAACTTTGGTATGGTAAGCTTCCTACTCTAAAACGATTTAGAGTTTTTGGAAGGAAATGTTTCATTAAAAATACTGATGACAATCTTGGTAAGTTTGAACCTAGAGTAGACGAATGAATTCTTCTTGGTTATTCATCCAGAAGAAAAGGATACAAATGTTATCATAAAAGACTTCGGAAAATTGCTGAATGCATTGATAGTAATTAATGAAGCATGCAGAAATACAGAACATATGAAATCAACAAAGGAATAGGACAATGAGTAAGATGGTGAATGATTTGCCAAATCAAATCAAAATGATATAGAGGAAGAATCCAATGAAGCATCATTAGAAGATATAACAGACAAGGAAAAGACTCCATCTAGGTATGTTTAGAAGAATCATCCAGAATCTCAAATTTTAGGAGAAAAAGGGCCTAGAGTGCAGTCATAAAGAACTCTTACAGTAACCTCAATTTATCTAGCATTACTATGCTCAATAGAACCACAAAATGTGAATGAAGCTAGCAAAGATGACTGTTGGTTAAGGCCATGGACGAAGAACTTGACCAAATTGAAAAGAATGATACTTGGGAATTAGTTCCTAGACCTCATGATAAAATTTTTATAAGAACAAAATGGATATTTAAGAATAAGTTGAATGAAAATGGAGAGTTTATTAGAAAAAAGCAAGACTTGTCTGTAAAGGCTATGCTAAAAAGAAGGTATAGATTTTGAAGAAACTTTTGTACCTGTTTCCATACTTGAAGCCATAAGAATGTTTCTTTCTCTTTCAAGTTTTTTTAAAATTCAAAATATATAAAATGGATGCAAAACTTGTATTCACGCTCAAAAAGGCTCTATATGGTCCGAAACAAGCTCCAAGGGCATCGTGTTATCGTCTTGACAAATATTTACAACAATAAGGTTTCACAAAAGGTTCTGAGGACAACAACTTATACACAAAGATTGAAAATGAAAAACTATGAATTATTGTTATTTATGTTGATGATATCATGTTTGGTAGCAATGAAGAATCTATGAGTCAGAGCTTTGCTTTAGTTATGTAGCAAGAATTTGAAATGTCTTTACTTGGTGAATTTACTTATTTTCTTGGTCTACAAGTAGAACAATCAAAATATGGTATTCTTCTTTCACAAACTAAATACCTCAAGCAAATTCGGAAGAAGTACAGGATGGAAAATTCTAAACTAGTATGTACTCCAATGGTAACAGGATCCACTCTCAGTTCTAACAATGAATCACCTACAATGAATCAACCAGCATACAAATCTATGATTGGGAGTCTGCTCTATCTAACAATTACCAGACCTGATATCATGCATGTAGTAGGAATTTTTGGAATGTTCCAAACAAATCGAAAGGAATCACATCTTCAAGCAGTAAAAAGAATATTCAAATATCTTCAAGGAACTCAAGACTTTGGTCTATGGTGTCCAAAAGATACAAATCTTAATCTTCATGCATATAAAAATGTAGAAATGTTGATGATAAAAAAAAGTGTAGGTTTTAACCCCGTACAGAAATTACTTGCATACGAATTCTAAATCACAGAAAAATAAACAATTGGAGAGCATAACACATAAAAACACATATGCACAGAGATTTCCCCTGGATCCCAAAACCGGGACTACCAGCTTGATTTTTCGTTATATTCCTTTGAATGTTACAATACATATTTATACATGCCGAAGCATCCAATACCATGGTCTGAAAACCATCACGTCCAATACCATGGACCAAAAACCATCGCGTCCAAAAAAACATGTGCGAAAATCATGCACAAAAGCATAGGTGGGTCCGCCCAACCTAACATAGGGTCCAAAACCAAAATTTTCCGGGGCGCTGCCCCGAACCCCATAAAGTGGGGTTACGGGTACCC
>APFE031488241.1:10884-28340 GCA_000404065.3 Pinus taeda | reverse complement strand
CCATAATCAAAGATTGCTGAAAGCATGGATTGCGAAACTACTTGATGTTTTCTCTTGGCCAAGGAATGATCACAGAATTCCTGTGCTTCTACATGATCCAATAAGTGTTCCTCTCCTCTGTTTAATTTTATGTTTTTTGCCACCGTACTGCCTTCTAAATTGCAGGAAAAAAGAATAGCTTAAGATTTGTTTCATTACGCCTTAAGTTCAATTTCTGCATTTCTCAATGTTTTCTTCATAAATAGTTATGAGCATGTATTCTTAAATGATCTTGTTTACGCTGTTTCTTCCACATATGAGTGCATGTTTAGGAATTCTTAACTACTCCTAGATCCCATTCATCCATTTCTCCTCTTTGTCAGCATGATGAAATGATTCTCCTTTGCCTTTCATCCCTGATGTCCATTCCGTACTTTCAGCAGTCAGAAAGTTGTATCCTGTGTGGCTATCCCGCTCCATATCCCCTTGTGACCAAGAAAATGCTCGCAAGCCTCAATCTGTGACTCCATGCCCAATGGTTCGAAACTTATAACTCCTTACCTTGCCTCTTTGTTCGAGAATCCTACCTTCTTTCCAATCACAGTCAACATTCCCTTGAAGTCAGAAAGCTAGCCTAAAACCATCAACTAAGGTTGAATCAAAAGGAGAGATCCCTCTCCGATTGCAGGTGGGCTAGAACCTGCAATCAGAAGATTGGTTTGTGGTTACCTCAGCCGTATCCCTATTAGGAGCCTAGGGATAACCTGAGTGATAACACAACAAAGTATAGACAGCTTGTAGGAAGTCTCAACTACCTAACTACTACTAGACCAGAAATTTCGTTTGTTGTTGGAATCCTCTGCAAATTTATGCAAAAGCCTTGTGAGGGAAATTGGTCTACTGCAAAAATATTTCTAAAGTACTTGAAGGGAACTCAAGACTTTGGAATAAAGTATACATAGGTGGGAAACTTCGGCTTGATTGGATACTCTGATTCAGACTTCGATGGAGACAAAGAAACTGGGGTATCTACTTCAGGTTATGCTATGAGTCTTGGATCAGGAGATGTCTCCTGGAGATCATGCAAACAATTAGTTCCAACAGATTCCACAACAGAGGCAGAATATGTGGCATCAGCTAAGGAAATAAAAGAAATTGTGTGGCTTAGGAAAATTCTTGAATATTTGTAGGTAAAACAAGTACAATCGACTCCACTCATGATTGACAATACCTCTGCAATAAAGTTGGCCAAGAACCCAAAGTTCCATGATTAAACAAAGCACATCAATACTAAATATCATCTGATTTGACATCATGTTGAGG
This sequence comes from Pinus taeda, assembly GCA_000404065.3. NCBI lineage: Eukaryota > Viridiplantae > Streptophyta > Pinopsida > Pinales > Pinaceae > Pinus > Pinus taeda. Next base: position 27,038 of record APFE031488241.1, on the reverse strand, counting down.
CCAAAACAATCCATATCCGCCATTGTTCCACTAATGAGCAAATTGCAGACATCTTCACCAAAGCACTTGGAAGAGAAAAGCTTGAAAAAATTAGAACGATGCTTAGACTCACCAACATCCCTTCAGATTAAGGGGGGGAATGTTGAAACCTAATCAGAGGGATTGGGTGTACAACTGTAATGAATGTAAATAAATAATAGAGAAGACAGAGAGTCATTGGGAGATGAACCGAACAGTCACTCCCTCTTGTATATAATAATGAATAACCTAAATGAATAATATGAGTTCTAATTTGAGGAGTTACCTCCTAGTCTAACATATTTCAACACATCCTCTTAACTAGGTAGGTATTCATAATAACAAGTACAAGGAAGATATCAAAACACATGAACCATGAATAATTTAGGCATCGCAATGCCATTGGCTAGATTCCTGACCAGGCAATCTATCCAAGGTCCTTCAACATTTTAGGCACTCACAGTGCCATCGACTAGATCCTGACCAGGGAAATCTATCTGGGTGGGAGTAAGATGGACTAAATCTTTCAGCTTCTCTAGGTACCTGTTGTAGTGGCTACAACCACTCTCCAAAATTTCGGCTCACATTTAAATTTCAAAGCCTACCTTGGATCCTACGATCGATCATCCTTGGTCACCTATTGGTAAGCTGATCATTTCAAGCTCCCCCCTTTGATCATAAGAGTTGTCTGTGTCCTCATCTTTATGCGACATGTGTCATCTTTGGGCATAAGGGTTGTTGTTTGTCATGCAGAGGGAATTGTGTGTGTATGAGTGGTTTTCATCACATAGATGTTTTTCACACTCACTTCATGCACTCTTGTCACGAAAGTTGTTGCGTCAAGAAAGTATGTCTTATGCATTCTAAATGGTCTACATTTTGTCACTAAGTGTATGTGTGTGATCACCGTCAGGTCCTATCACTATTTACATCTGCCATTGATCTCACACTTAGCCATTTGCTAAGCAACCTAGCCTCATTCAGCTTCCCAAAACTTTTCACTTTTCTTCTATAACCATCAAGCTTCCCTCCTTTCCTGCTGAAACCCCACAACCCTCAGAGAACCCATCCAACACTGCTCTCTAGAAATGTGCAGAGCAGTCAAGCAGTCAGCACTGCTCTCCAGAAATATGCAGAACAGTCCTCCCAGGACCCCCACCCCGCAACAGTGTCCTGTGCTTCAAAACTGTGCAGTGTTGCCCAAGTTTTCTTGTCGGTCTTGCACGCAGATACTACACAGATGGGCCTCCCAAGGCCTCATTCTGGCAATAGTCACTTCCTGCTGAAACGCATCGATCCATCACTTAGTGACTACAACAAAAGGTGATATGTTGATATCACTCCCAAGGAGTTGAGGAGAAGAACCAAGAGACCATGTAATGGAAAATATCAGGACCACATGCAAACTCTGTCAGATGCATGATCATCTTGAGGGTAAGTATGGTAAGTAAAGAACACCTTTTGAAGTGCACCTCTTAGTTGAGTTTCTAGGATTGCTTGTCATTGTCATATCATTCTGTCCTTAGTAACATGCATGTGCACAAACACAAAAATTCATTTCATGTGTTTCCTCTACATGTCTTGCTTTCTTTTCACTTGTTTGACCAAATGTCGTCTTTGGCATGTTTATTTCTATGTCATTCTTGTGACCTCGTTCTGGTGATGATGAAGTTTGTGTATGAGTTTTTTTCACTATGTAAATATATATCACACTCACACACAATGTTGCAAACACTGTCACGCAAGTGTCAACATGGTCATCCGAAGGTCTATCTAAAGTGTCACACTTCTTTCCTTCACCATTAGATAATCCTGCAATCAATCACACTGAGACATGTTGTCTTGTTGTTTTGAGATGTCTTGTCATCAAGTCATGTTGAGTGTATGTTCGCAAGTTCATGTATACATGAGTTCACTTGCTCACACACTTAACCATTTTTCCTAAGATTTGTTGACCAGACCACCCTCCATCAGTTGGACCTCCACTGAGTTGCACTACGTAGTCTCAACCCTCAGTGACCAAGTATTGTTGCCAAAAATTTCACAGAGCTTGAGGCTACCTCCTAGGAAGTCTACACTGCACAATCCTGGAATTGACCTGGCTGACTGTCACCCAGAATAGTGCAGAAGTTTCACAAGAATCCATCTCAATCTGCATTGCCCGCAAGCCAATCCATCAAGCCTCCCATTGGTCAATCGAAGAGTTTGACCGGGCAGTGACCCCGAGCTTCACTCCTCTGAAAAACTGTTCAGAAACTGTCAACATGCCTGCATCCATTGATTGAAAAAATTGCATAGACAAGAGGGACATGAACCCACTACTTGTCACTGCATTATCTCTAAAAATTGTGCAGTTCTATCAGTTAGTCTCCCTATGGCAGCCAACCTATTGCCACTCCTTAAAATTGCACAGTTTTCTTGAACTATCCACCAGCTTCCTGACACCCCACTCATTCTAGAAACTATGCATACATGTTCAACATGATTGCCTCCCAGTTATGTGTATTTTTGGCCAACAAGCTCTTGCAACTTGCTCCTAGCCTCCAATGAAAATCTGCGCAGTTTTTACTGCTAGTGTCCTCCGCTACCTGCCCTGCCTTCCCAGGAAAAATTGCACAATTTTGCCTCCCCTGAGCCAGATCCTGCAAAATGTCACTGGTGTTTCGGACTACTCATCCCAGCCTCCCAGTGACATCTGCACAACTTTCCTTGACAGTGCCCCAAAGCCATGCATCCTAGCCTGAAATGTGCTCTGCATAGTTTCAGAGCCTTTCCCTCTCTCTTGGTCACCCACACCTAGAAACGAAAGATGATGCATCATGGTAAACTATGGGATTTATGGATTTGATGTCGTCTCGTCATGAGTGATTGCATATATAGGTACATGGATGAGACATGGCACGATGACAAACGAGATGAACAAGGAGTGCATGCCAGGAGACTTGTTCAAGAATAGACAAAGACACGAAGCGTACCAAGTAGCAAGCGAAGGTGACACATGCGCATGCATGAACTATCAATAAAACACCAATTCCATTGACAACTCTGCGCACTCTTCCATGCGGAGGTGAAGCTATGGTACACCACGGGCACACTCATCACTCAGTAGCATAGTGGCTCGACACGAACAAACCAGTAATGTCATGTTGAGTTGTGTGATGAGTCGCCTTGGCTACATCACTATTTTGGGTCATACTTGTGTAATCAATGTTATGTAACGTGGAAGTCCAAGAGACCCATGAATGAAATTAAAGAGTCATGTAAATCAAAGATTCATGTGAGTTGAATAGTCGTGAGGGAAGTCAAAGAGTCACAAGGGTCAGTTTCACCCTTGTCTATATATACCCCTCATTTGTACATGTAATGGAATTTTCACCTCGGCTCCTCCCACATAGCCTTGAGAGTCTGTAGTCTTTTCTTTGAGGAGCGAGTAGTGGCTCCAATACCCTGCTATTGGGGTTAGTGACATAATGGTGTATGGATGTGTCTTGGAACTTTTTCTTAATTCAGAAGCTTGTTAACAAGACAACACATTTTCACACATATATTGGTTTCGTCTGTAAGACTATTCTTTGGACTCTTGTAATGTGCGTTGCTTCAACTTGTATTAGGAAAAAACTATTTCAGTTGTTTTAGTGCATATTTTGTTGGAAATTTGTTGTATTAGTTGTTAACGTGTCTCGCCTGTGTGGACTATTACGCCAGAAACTTGAAAAAATCATTCTTGTAAACTTGTTCTAACGATCGTCGCAGTCACTTGGACTATTCTACTGGGTGTTGTATGTGTTATCCATTTTGTGACTACCACATCCGTGTGGACTATTCCAGCAAAACCCACACATGTCCTATTGTGTTGTGTGTCTCTATCAGAGTTGGGACTATTCCCTTTCAACCTGAGACTCACTTTCACCCTCTCCCTCTGCAGTGAAAGAACTTTGACACAAGTGACACTAAGAACTCACCAAGCACATGAACCTCGTTGTTTGAAGACTAAGTATACCACTCTCATGTGCTGACAAGCAAGAGCTAAGGAATATCTTTAAGATAATGGAAATTGTGCCATCGTACCAGATGGGACTTCTACACCAAATGGTGTGAGGTCTAATTGGGACTTCATATCGGGGAGATCCCATGAATGTAGGTGGGTCCAACACCATCAACATTTCTGGTGCTAGAAGGAGGGCTAAATGACAAGTTTAGTCCTCAAAATCTATTTTGAATCTCCGCATACTTATCATGACTAAACAAAAAATTTCTCTTCCAGAATGTATGCCTTATGGAAATGACTTTGAAATCTCAGAAGAACTCTGGAAAAAATTATTGTATAAATCATACGATGGTGGAGGCTAATTAGCCTTGGTTAGACACATGGTTAGCATTGTAGGCTCCTATGAAAGGAATGAAATATTTGAAGATTACATGACCTCCCCATTGTTCTCACACACACTTTAAGGGAACCCACTACAGTGTGCCACGCTGCCCAAAAAATCTATTCACTCTCTCCCTCATCTGGTCGCAGAGATAGACCATGATTTCAATCAATTTGACCATAAAGCACTCAATAAAGAAATATTGAAATTACAGAAAGCACCTATTGAATCCGTTGAGAACTTTCACACATGCTTTTATAATCTTGCATACTAATTTCCTGAAGATGAGATTGATTGGGAATTTCTCGATGGAAGATTTAAGTATCTTCTTTACATATTTGAAAATCCATAATTATTAGAATCATTCAAACCCCTCCCAGCTCGGTGTTATAGCTGCCAAATCTAATATGCACGAGGTCACTATCATAAGTGACTATTCGTCCTCTTCTCATCAAACAAATCTATCTCCATAGTACGAGGTGGGAGAAGGTGCACACACATATGTTGAACTATCACATCCTCCCACCCCACCTGCTCTCAATGTCTACACAGATTTGGCTTGTGAACCTGCTGGTTGTCAGATGGATTTGTTTCCTCAACCTTAATCCCCACGTTCCATTGATCCTCCGAGTTGTATTGTCTTGTGAACAAGAATCAAGTTGTCAAAGGAGTTGGTGTTTTGTAGCCAACCTGGGTTATCATTCATGATGAGTGTGTGTGGGAATTTGAAGAAGAACCCACAGTGAAGGATGACTCCCTTCCATCTGCACCTCATTCACTCTATCCTCACATCCCTTGTGATTCTGCCACTTTTGATTTTCCCTGTGAAAACTCATCTCCAAATGTTTCTAATTCCAATCATTCATAGGACACATCGGATGTCATCCTGTCATTAAATTGTGGAGAGGGCACATCTTCCTTCGAAAATTCGTCCCATATGTCATCTATCGTTTTTGAAAACACAAAGGGTGAACATCCTTGTTTTTCATCTACCCCTCTACATAATTCATCAAATCCTAAGGTTGCCGACAAACATCCTGAATTTTCTAATTGTGGTTTTCATGGTCTCTATACTTATTCATTTGATCACGATGTTGATTCACTTGTTGTTAATATTCCTGAGCCACAGGTCTCTGACAATCTATCTATCGACGAAGTGGAAACCTCGCAGGCTATCGAGCCACTTCAGCCTGAGCTTATGGTTATGTCAGGCCCTCACTATCCTGAGGTTAGTTCCACTTCCGATCATAAAAATTTTGAAACATCCAAGGCTCCTCATCACTCTCTGCTTCACATTGAAGATCAACCCAACACACAAATTTCACTTCCTCCACTCGAATCACATGATCCTATCGCTCATGCATTGGAGGAATCATACATGACAAGCACACTTGCATTGTTTAAGTTGTCTCCATTTCTCATGTTTTCTTGTGTTTCACAGTCAAGAGAGTATGCATGCTTATGATCTGCACACAATGTATCACATCACCATGTTTATTCTGCAGAATGTTTGTCTTGTGCATTCACTCTTTTCTTGGCTCCCATGCAAATTTTGGAGCCTACCTTGGATCTTGTGATCGATCATCCTTGGTCACCTGTTTGTAAGTTGATGATTTCAAGCTCCCCTCCTTAATCCTAAGAGTTGTTTGTGTCCTCATATTTATACAGGATGTGTCATATTTGGGCATAGGGGTTGTTGTTTGTCATGCAAAGGTAATTGTGTGTGTATGAGTCGTTGTCATCACATAGACATGTCTCACACTCACTTCACGCACTCTTATCACGAAGGTTGTTGCATCAAGCAAAATATGTCTTATGCATTCTGTATGGTCTACGTTGTGTCACTAAGTGTCTGTGTGCGATCACAGTTGAGTCCTATCATAGTTTACATCTGTGTCACTGATCTCACACTTAGCCATTTCCCAAGTAGCCTAGCCTCATTCAGCTTCCTAGAACTTTGCACTTTGATTTTGCAACCATAAAGCTTCCTCCCTTGCCTATTGAAACCCCACAGCCAACACTTCTCTCCAGAAATAAGCAGAGCAGTCAAGCAGCCAGCACTGCTCTCTATAAATGCGCAGAATAGTCCTCCGAGGACCCCCACCCCGCAACAATGTCTTGTGCCTCAAAACTGCACAGTGTTTCCAAATTTCTCATGTCAGTCTTGCATGCAAATTATATGCAAATGGGCCTCCCAGGGGCTCATTTTAGTAACAGTCACTTCCCGCTAACACTACATTGATCCATCGATCAATGACTACAGGAAAAGGTGACATGCTGAGATCACTCCCAAGGAGTCAAGGAGAAGAACCAAGAGATCAAGTAATGGAAAAGATCAGGATCACATGCAAACTTCGTCTAATGCATGATCATATCGAGGGTAAGTATGGTAAGTAAAGAACGCCTTTCGAAGGGCACCTCTTAGTTGAGTTTGCAGGAATGCTTTTCATTGTCATATCATCTTGTCCTCAATAAAATGAATGTGTGCAATCACAAAACATCATTTCATGTGTTTCCTCTACATGTCTTTCTTTATTTTCGCTTGTTTGACCAACTGTCGTCTTCGGCATGTTGATTTTTATTTCATGCTTGCGACCTCATTCTGATGATGTTGAATTTCGAGTATGAGTTGTGTTTGCTATGTAAACATCTATCACACAGACACACACACGATGTTTCAATCATTTCCACGCAAGTGTCGAGACGGTCATCTGAAGGTCTATCCGAAGTGTCGCACTTATTTCCTTCACCATTAGACAAACTCGTAGTCATTCACACTGAGACATGTTGTCTTGTAGGTTCAAGATGTTTTGTCGTCAAGGCATGTTGAGTGTGTGTTCACAAGGTCATATATACACGAGTTCACTCGCTCACACACTTAACCATTTTGCCGAAGATCTATCGACCGAATCACCCTCCATCAACCAGACCTCTATTGAGTTGCACTATGCAATCTTAGCCCTTAATGACCACGTACTTATACTCAGAATTGCGTAGAGCTTGTGGCTACCTCCCAGGCAGTCCGCACTTTGCAATCCTAGAATTGACCTGGCTGACTGTCACCCAGAATAGCGCAGAAGTTGCCCAATAATCCATCTCAATCTGCGATGCTCGTAAGACAATCTATTAAGCCTCCTTCTCGTCAACTGTAGAGTTTGACCGAGAAGTGGCATCAGGCTTCACTCCTCCCCAAAATTGCGCAGAAGCTGTCAGCATGCTTTCATCTACTGACTAAAGAAATTGCAAAGACAAGAGGGATAGGCACCCACTTCATTTCACTACATTATCTTTGAAAATTGCGTAGTTTTATCAGTCAGTCTCCCTATTAGCCAGCCTATTACTCCTCCTAAAAATTGCGCAGTTTTCCTAGACTGTCCACTAGCTTCCCAACACCCTGCTCATCCCAGAAATTGTGCAGACATGTTCATCATGACTACTTCCCAGTTCTGCATAGTTTTGGCTAGAAAGTTCCCACAGCCTGCTCCCAACCTCCCTTGAAAATCTGCACAGTTTTTACTTCAAGTGTCCTCCGCTACTCGCACTCCCTTCCCAAGAAAAATTGCACAGTTCTACCTCCCAGCTTAGCCAGATCGTGCAGAATGTCATTGTTGTTCTAAACTTCTCATTCTAGCCTCCTGGTGACCTCTACGCAATTTTCCTTGATAGATCCTTGAAGCCCCACATCGCGGCCTGAAATATGCTTTGTGTAGCTTCAGAGCCTTGTCCTCTCTCCCAGTGACCCACACCGGGAAATGAAAAATGATGCATCATGATAGACTAGAGGATTTCTGGATTTGATGTTGTCTCGTCATGATTGATTGCAAATACATGTACATGGATGAGACATGGCATGATGACAAACGGGATGAATAAGGAGTGCATTCCAGGAGACTTGTTCACGAATGGATGAACACACAAAGCATACCAAGTAGCAAGTGAAGGAGACACATGTGCATGCATGAACTATCAAGCGAACACCAAGACAATTGAATACTTCACACACTCTGCCATGCGAAGGTGAACCTATTATACACCACAGGCACACTCATCACTCAGCAGCATAGTAGCTCGACACGAACATCACATCAAACATGCTCAAACCAGTGGTGTCATGTCGAGTTATGTCATGAGTCGCCTTGGCCACATCACTATTTTGGGTCATACTTGTGTAATTAATGTAATTTAACGTGGAAGTCTAAGAGACCCACGAATGAAGTTAAAGAGTCATGAGTGCTCATTCGAACTATTGTCTTGTCATGATTGATTGCAAATATAGGTACATGGATGAGACATGTCACGATGACAAACGAGATGAACAAGGAGTGCATATCAAGAGACTTGTTCATGAACAGAGGAACACATGAAGCGTACCAAGTAGCAAGCGAAGGAGACACATCCGCATGCATGAACTATCAATCAAACACCAATACCATTGACGACTCTGTGCACTCTTCCATGCAGAGGTGAAGCTATGGTACACCATGGGCACACTCATCACTCAGCAACATAGTCGCTCGACACGAAAAACACAGCCAGCATGTGCATACCAGCAATGTCATGTCGAGTTGTGTCATGAGTTGCCTCGGCCACATCACTATTTTGGGTCATACTTGTGTAATCAATGTAATGTAACTTGGAAGTTGAAGAGACCCACGAATGAAGTTAAAGACTCATGTAAATCGAAGAGTCATGTGAGTTGAACAGCCATGAGGGAAGTCGAAGAGTCATATGAGTTGAACAGCCATGAGGGAAGTCGAAGAGTCACAAGGGTCAATTTCACCCTTGTCTATATACACCCCTCATTTGTAAATGTAATGGACTTTTCACCTCAGTTCCTCCCACATAGCCTTGAGAGTCTGTAATCTTTTCTTTGAGAAGCGAGCAGTGGCTCCAATGCCTCACTATCGGGGTTAGGTGATGTAATGGTGTATGGATGTGCCTTGGAACTTTTTCTTAATTCAGAAGCTTATTAACAAGACAACACATTTTCACACATGTATTGTATTCGTTTGTAAGATTATTCTTTGGACTCTTGTAATGCGTGTTTCTTTAACTTGTATTAAGACATTTGACAAGCAAGAGCTAAGGCATATTGTTAAGATAATGGCAACATGGCCATCATATCGGATGGGACTCCTACACCAAACAGGGTGAGGTCTAGTTGGGACTTCATATCGGGGAGATCCCCTAAATGTTGGCGGGTCCAACACCATCAACAGTACCATCAGGCTTACTTGCTAACCATCAACTCAAGGATCTTGGTGTGTATCTTAGGTTAGATCTCTATGACCAATGCCACCCTCCCTACTTTGGGAACTAGACATCACCACAAAGTGTCGGCTAGATGTCCCCCCAGGAAATGTGTCTTACACACAAAGCCTCAACACTCCTAATTATTCCAATCAGTAACAAATCCTCCCTGATTAAATATATCGGTAACAAATCACTCTCATGTAACCATCACGCTATCAAACCTCTGAGATATTTACCTATACAAACACAACCTAATCAGTAACAAACATTCAAATGTATATAAGTAAACACAAACGTTCAGGGTCTTCCAAAAAAATTATGTTTCTTCTCAATTTATCATAGTAGGACTTCCAAACGAATCATGGTAGAATATTCCTTAATCATGCATCTTCCTATCCTACTTCACATTCAGCAACATATTCTACAAACAAATCATGCTTTTGTTATCTCAACAACTCCTCAAAATGCATTCTCCATATTTTTCTTTCAAGGTATCCATCATGACTATGATATGCCCTCCCTCTCAACTAGGTAGATTCCTTTAATCCAAGCTCCCTCTTAACTTAGGGAGCTCAACTTATTTTATAGGATATCGAAGAATATTTCATGGCTTCTGTAGTCATTTTTTCTAGCACCTGTAGCACAAGTGCTTCACGAGATATAGAAAGCTTCCTAGAGACAGCCTATGGGTTGATTGTAGACCAGTTCCTAAGACATCTTAAAGAGAGGAGTGCATGGAAGATTATCAATCGGGGCTTTCTATTGCACTCCAATTGTCAAGAATAAAAGGGGGCTTGGTTAAATAGCCTTTCATCAAGGTGAACTCAAGTAGATACATGGATCCAAATGCAAGGGGTGAATCGGGTTGACACAAGAAGAAATGTCTGGTTCTAGTGGCCGACAAAAAACAATAGGTAAACTTAATATTGGCGTTGTAGTAACATGAAGAGGAGGAAAGAAAGGAGGAAATTCGATGCATATGGATGTAAACAAAACATAATCCTAGGCAACAATGTTTTGGCGAAAGTATGGAAGATTGAAGAGTTGGAATGATAGAAACAGTGGAGTGCTAGTCAAGGTTTCATGCCATATAACTCATGGATACATTTATCACCAAAAGCATAAGTAATTTTTTTCACATTACAGGTACATAAGTAAATTTGTAGCTAACACAGGTACTGTTACTACTTAGTAACGATTAAACAATCATGGATGAGGGTGAAACCTGCATCTTCATTCCATTATTTTAGAGGGAGAAAAACATATGTGAAGTGATAAACAAAGGAGAAAACATGCTGCACATTGCTCTGATAGGAATCAATAGAATAGCTTCATTAATCCTCGAGTCCCAATCACCAGTCCATTACATTTAGAAAGATATCGCTCAACTCCTTCATGAACAGGAAAGTAGAACCAAAAGTGGAATCACAGAATTTGGACCACTCAAGTACAAAATTATGAAACCTCTACTAAGTGTTTCTTCCCCCTATTTATATAGAGAAGGGGGGATTTGAATCAACATTTACAAAATATCTCAGCCAAGGGCCATTTGTCTGATTGACTAGCTATCTCGACTTACAATAGCTTTGCTGCCCAAAATGATTCTAAAGGATTTGATTCCTTTCTTGAAAATACATAGAAATTACAGAAATAAACATAAATAAGAAAAACTGAAATATGATTGAGGAAAATATCCTTCTAATGTTCCTGTGAAGGCCCTTGATCAAGCCACATCTCTGCCACAATGTGCTTATCCTGCTGCTCGGTCGGTTCCTATTTCTTTCACCTTAACTGCACGACTTCACTAATCTCTGGAGTTGGTAGCAATCAACTGTGTTTGCCTGTTACAGAGTAGATGTGGAGATCGACTTGGTAGTCCTTCATTGTGTATCTGAGTGGAGATCCATGTTGAGCCATTAGGTCTTCCTGAGTCCCATACCTCCATTTACTCTCAGAAGACATTCAACGAAGCAGTCGAATTCATTTTTGCGGCCCATGTAGTCCTTGCTTTCTTGTTGCAGGGGCTTCCACAGGATTAACCCATATCGATTTGCAACTGCTCCATGCCTGCATTCAATGCCTCAACTTCAGACCCATCCACCTTCAAAGGAGTGTACCATACTATCGAGGCATTGTTGTATCGGGACGTTTACTCTTAAAGGGGCCTTTCCCCTTTATAAGTGCTTTGCGCCTAGTTTCCTCAAGTCTTCATGACCATGCACCCTTTATTGGAGCTCCTCTATATCGTAGGTTTCCAGTCGGGACTTTTACATTGGATTCGCGATGTGCTTGCAATCTCTGATTGCTATAGTCCTTTAGCACTCGACCTCCAGCTCTGCCTTTGGTTTTTATACCTTTGTGACAGCAGACCAACCCCCACATCGGAGCCCCTTTATTGCGCTTTCCCATGTGTGCACTACATTACAAAGTGTCGATAAGCCTCAACCTCCGATTTGTGATCGTTGATGTGACGTCATCATTACCACATGTCACTTCCTGAGTGGCGACATGTGTCACCTGGATATGCCCCATAGGACCTTTGAAAATGCCAAATCAGTATGCCACATGTCCTTCGTACTACCACATCATGATAACGTCAGCTACCCCATGTCCCTTATTAGAATCAATCTTACAATTCAACGCGTCCCGTTGGAGGAGAGAGAAGAGGCCTACCCACTTGTAGTTTTGTGATTGATTTCCTTTGTTAAATTAGTTTCAAACCTCTCAACACTTTGACACCATCAGCATTATTTTCCACAATTTTTTCATAGTGGCCTTTTCCAGATCGTCGGGACCTCTGATCTTCGATTTGTGATATCAGTGATCGCTCCACTGCTGGTCCTCTGACATTTGCAATCACCAATATGTGGGATCACTGGAACCTCCGATATGCATTGTACACTATGCCTTGGACCTTCAATTGCCAATGTACGATGTCGCTTGATCCTCCGATATGTGATTTGTGATATGCTCCCAGACCTCCGATATGCTCTTCTCCTTCATTTCAAAGGCAAAAAAACCATCAAACTTCAATAGGCCATATCTTCTTATTTATAAGTTCATTTTTGGACCTCCACATACCGTTCAAAAGCTCGTTCCAAGCATTATGTGTTACACAGTATTTTTTCACCGTCCCTGTTACCCCTTCTCCCGTACATTGGAGGACCTATTCCGAGACCTGTGAGAAGTGATATGACTTGAAAACACCTGCTTTGTATCCCTTAAAGTATGTACTCGATATGCCCTGAAGACACCTTCTACAAAATACCCAAAATGTAGCCCTTTCTCCATTGGCGCTGTTCCACAGTGTATTGCTCATGCCAATGGGGTAAATCCTCCAAAGAGGGCACGCCAGCTGGCGCTCTGTCTCAGAGTCGCACTAGCGCCAACCCAGTTGAGTAAATTTTTTAACCATCAAACTTCCGAAGGTTCCTTCCACCTTATCCATGAACTAATTCCAGTTTGAAGTGGTTCAGTTGGGCTTCGAATCTCCCAAGGAGGGAAGTAGTTCTCCACCTCTCATGGAAGCTTCCTTATGATAAGGGAAATCCGATGAATCAAGTGGATGGTCTTATCTACTCCTCCTACCCCTATATAAGCTTGTTCCTTCCCCTTTGACAAGCTAGTTGGTAATTCTTAGTTAGTAATTCTACTTTTCAAGCTCCCAAATCTAAGTCCCAAAGTCTGAGAATTGTTAAGCTCATCTTGTGAGAGGCCTTGTTCATCCCTATGAGGCTAAATCTTTGAAGAGGAGATCCATGTCCAAGTAATCAAGGAGGGAGAGGCTTGTTCCCATCCCTTACAAGCTTTGCAAGGCATGTGTTGCTGATTCACCTAGCCAAAGGAGGATTTGACGTCAAAACTTGGTTGTATTCTCTTTTGTTTATCAATAATAATAGACGACTATCATTATGGTTCCATTCATGTGTCTTTATTATGATGTTTGAGTTGTATCCTTTCTGACTGATACATAGTTGCATTTCTTGGATTTTATGCTTGTATATGCGTTGTTCTTTGCATGTGCAGGTGTCTATTCACAGGGATCGTGAGGATTGTGACCAGCTGAAGCGAAAGAACGGAAGCGACGACTCTTCTACGAATATAAGCGTTGGATTCGAGGTAGGCTCTCATCATTGGCCTTTACTTTGCAATTAGGAACCTACGTGTTAGCATTGTTTGATTTTTGTTAGACCCCATTTAGGCTAGTGGGATCGCCTCTGTCCGCAGAGGGGATTTACCTACACAACACTGATGATACAGACAAAGGTAAAGCACCTGAATCCACTCACTATGTTGAGGCACAATGTAACATTGGAGTAAATGAAGATTTGTTTAATGCTTCACTTACTTCCTGGAAAAATGATTGGTTGCTTGATCAGGAGCAACCTGTCACATGACTCATAGAAAATATTTTTTTGAAGATTTCACTGACAATGTTGATGGAGCAATATACTTTGCAGATCAATCAAAAATCAAGCCATCAGGGCTTGGCACAATCAGGCTTAAACTATCTAGTCTTCCAGACTTTCTTCTGGATCATGTTCTATATCTCCCACAACTCAAGAGAAACTTGTTGTCCTTGGTCCACATCTGCCAGCAAGGTAACTCCATTCATATGCTTGATGGCAAGTTTGAGGTAAGAAAAGCATCTGATCACTCACTTGTTATGAGGGGAATAGAAGAAGAAAGGCTTCTCAAACTGCAAGGAACGTCTGCTCATGCACAACATTTCTCATACAATTCTCATCATGAAGAAGGTACACTTCCATCAATTTTATTATGGCATGCTAGATTTGGACATTTCAATTATGACAGTCTCCACTTATTGAAGAAAAATGGTGTTGCTGGTTTGCCTAAAATTCCTAGAAAACTTAAGCAATGTGATGCTTGCATTCTAGGAAAGCATAGCAAATAGTCTTTTCATGATTTGCATTCAAGAGCACATAGGAAACTTGAACTCATTCATTCAGATTTATGTGGTCCAATGCCTGTTTCTTCTGCAAATGGAAATACATATATCATGACGTTTATTGATGACTACACCAAAAGGTGTTAGGTTTATTTATTGAAGAACAAATCTGATGCTTTCCAAGCATTCAGGAATTTTCATAAATGGATTGAAAATGATGCACAATCTCATATTGGATCTATTTGCACTGATAATGGAAAAGAATATACATCAAATGAATTTGAAACTATATTCGACAACATGGGATCAAACATCAAACAACTGTGCCTTATAATCCCCAACAGAATGGTGTAGCTGAAAGAATGAATAGAACAATCTTGAATATGGTACGATCCATGCTTTTCTTCAAAAATGTAAAGATAATGTTTTGGCCTGATGGCTATTTATGTGCTGCATATATAAAGAAATAGATTGTCCTTCTAATGCTATAAAACAAAGACTCCTTTATGAAATATGTGGTAATGGACATGTTTCCTTCGGTAAACAATCTCAGGATCCTTTGTTCCCCTTGTTTATGCCTTTGATACCAAAGGTACATGAAACAAACTTGGTGTAGAAGTCTAAGTGTATCTTCTTGGGGTATTCAACACTTCCAAAAGCATAACCGCCTCTAATGATGAAGTAAATAAAAGTTTGTTGTATCTAGAGATGTAATTTTTCTGAATCATCCAAATCTGACAATGTTGTTGAGTGGCAACTTGATCGCTTGGATAGATTCGCAAAAACGAAATCATTTCAAGAATTTGATAATCAGATTCCACATCTTGAAGGGGGGATTCCTAATTCTAGATCACCAGGTGGAATCTTCTTCTAAAGAAACACTCTCCCCCTGACTGAAACTCCAACAACAGATGGTGCTTTAAGTGATGTAATTGATAGAATTTGGAGACTCAATCTTGATTCAGTCCCAACTCAATCAACAGAGTAGCTTGGACCATCTCAGAAAGGTCCCCCAAAGTGGCTAACCAAGACACTTGAAAGTGTTCATCCTGATGAAATTGGAAAAACAGAAACCATAAATTCAAACCGACAAAATGGAGGTGATGTAGATGACTCGAATTCACCTGTTGATATGGATGTTTCTTATGATTGTGAATTGAACTTGTCTACAGATTTTGAACCAACTTCCTTTAAAGAAGCTGCTTCTCATGATGAATGGAAAGAAGCGATGAAAAAGGAGTATCATGCCCTCATAAAGAACGACACTTGGAAGTTGGTTGATCCTCCATTTGGAAAGTCCATCAAATGGATGTAAAAATTGCCTTCTTGAATGGAGATCTAAAAGAGAATGTTTTTATGTCCCAGCCTGAAGGATTTGCTGTGAAAGGACATGAACATAAAGTATGCAAACTTGTGAAGTCCTTGTATGGCCTCAAACAAGCACCACGAGCCTGGTATGAAAAGCTAACTGAGCATCTTCTGAAACTCAACTTCAATCATTTGATCTTGATGATGCAACTTTATTTGTCAAGAAAGTTGGAAAAACAATTGTATATCTTGTGGTATATGTAGATGATCTTTTAATGATAGGGAACAATGAAAGT
>APFE031488237.1:0-29441 GCA_000404065.3 Pinus taeda | reverse complement strand
TAGATGAAAATTTTGATTTTTTTCATGATGAATCGTCAAGGAATATTTTTCCTCACTATTGCAAAGTGCCAGAAATAGAAAGAAAAAGTCAAATATCAGTGTAGGCCTATGGATCTAACATTTGGAAATTGGTATGTGAATGTTGTAGAAAGGATCTAATACCAGCCAAAGTTTTATAGAAAACAACACAAGGAAGATGTGTGATTTATGTGAATCTCCATACTATATATTTGGAGAAGATTACATATATAAAATATGCCAGAGATATTTGGGATAGATTGGATATCATGTTTGGAAGTGATAGTGCTAATAACAATGGAGATAAGAAGAAAATAAATAAAAATAAAAGGAAGGCCTCTCGGAAAGAAGCTTCACCTGAGGAGATAATTCCTCCTAGTAGAATTTCAGACACAAATCCTCATGAGGAGAATTCAGAGGGTCAAGAATTAGAGTTATTGTAGAAAAATAGATCTAAAGGTATAAATACTAATGAATTTCTTTTGAGTTATGCATTAGATGGTTCATATGTTAACATTCATGAGTCAATTGGTTAAGAGGATGATGGTCATCGATTGATGCTTCTTCAAGTTGAATATGACTTCACCATGGATGTAGTAGAAAACATATTTGTTGAAGTTAGTAGATTGGAAACTATGTATAGAGACCAAGAGAAACTTTTGTAGATCTATGATGACAAGGATGCCAAACAAAGCAGGAGATCATCAATTCAAAAAACCAATTTAAGGAGGCTAAAATAATCGAGGATGTGATGGCCAATAAATAAAAAAGAGGAGGAGGGCTAAGTAGAAAAAGCTTGAGGTTGAAGTTGTCACATTAAGCAAGAAGATTAAAGAGAAGGACAATCAACTCAAGAAAATGAAAAGAACTAATGATTTTGAAAACTTTCTCAGCAACCAAAGATATCCTTTGATTCGATATGGTATTGGATTTCGAAAGGGTGAGTCTAGAAATAGGAACACGCAAAGAGGGTTGTAGATCCTAAGGGGCCTCTAGTAGGAAATGGTAGTAGCACAAACAACAAAGATAACATTAAGAAAAACCATTCTTATCCAAGGAATGGAGCAAGAATATAACCTATATCAAGAAGATATTTCACTCATAGGGTTGAAATGAGTATACTCTAGTGGATTCCAAAGAAGGATTCAAAACTCCTTTGCTCCATTGATGGATGATATCGAGTGTTATTCCTATCACAATTATGGACATGTGGCAACCAACTACAAGAGTATGATGTATATATCCAATCAATAACATGGGGAAAAGTTTGGACATCCAAGGGTGCATTCAATGTTTTTTGTTTCCTATGTAATATGTTTTTCCATAAGGCATTCCATTGCATATTTAATACATGGAGTAGAAGAAAAAATAAATCCAAGGCAGAGACCTGGTGTGAGTGGAAAAATATTTGACCATCTAGCCACATATATTTGTCATGTGAAGTGTTACACCTATCATAATCTCGCTCACATGGATAAATATTTTATGTTGTTCAGTTCCTCATTGAAGATCTGACAAAATGAGCACTAGATCTAGAATAAGACTAGCAGAAAATTAGAGGAGAGCACACATTCCAAGAAGTAGTGGAAGAAGAAGGTGCAACAACCAATTAAGCAGAAGTAGCTAGGGAAGTGTGGTATCACTCTTTTCATGTCTGATTATGATGATAGATGGTAAATTGACAAGAAATGTACCCATGATACATTAGGGGATAGCAGAAGATATTTATCACTGAAGAGAACAAAGGTGGCCATGTTGTTTTTGAAGGAAATGATCCAATAAAATTATAGGACAAAGGAAAGTCCAACCTTGGTAACAAAAATAAAAATGCAATGTTTATGTGGCTCGTTGAAGGTTTGAAGAAAAATATCTTGAGTGTGAGCTAGATGGTTAATGTAGGTATGGAAGTGATATTTTACTCTAAAGATTGGTACATTTGGAAACAAGGGTTAAATAGAGTGGTTGTCAAAGGAATCAAGACCTTGAACAATGTGTATGTGTTGATGGGAAAAGTGAGAAGAAGAAAGAGAACAAGCATAGTGTCTTCCTCTTCATATTATAAGTAGGAGAGTTTATCCCTCTCTATAGTCCATTGGTTACATGATGCACATTCTTGGAAGACTGTAAAAGTGTATGAAAAGTGCATAGTTTTAGGAGGAGCATATGACAATGGTATGGTAGCATGGTATCTATACGAGTTGTAGTAGCAACGACAGTGTGTTAGAGAGCCAAAATTCATATTTACGTCTAGATGATCAACAAGAGGACATGAAGGTATAATTAGCTCAAGGGGAGCTATGTATGCATTAGGGTTTCAAGGCTTGCTTGTTATGTTCATGCTATTTTTCACTCATGTTTCTTGCAAATGATGAATTTATGGCATTTATGAGTGGAAAAGAATTTTTTACTTCATACTTGTATGTACCCTTAAGTGCATTGATGAAACAATCATGTACTTACTTTGTATGTCATTGTCATCACTGAGTTATTGGTTGAGGATTCATGGTTTTTGGCATGCATCAAAGAGAATCACTTAGTTTTTTCCATGGAAAGAACTCTTGTGTGTGTTAAGTAACCATGTACCTTGTTGTCCTTATCATTTGGTATGTAGATTAAGAGAGTTATTGGGCATGCATGGATGGAGTCTTAGTTCAGCCAGGTCTAGAAGACTAAGTAAATTGTGTCTTGGCATGCATAGTAAAGTGTATTTAATTTAGTTGTGTATGCACCTTAGAGTGAAATATGTAACCCTATATCTTCATTGTTTATCTTTGGCTCAATATGGATGACTCGTATTTGTGATAGGCTTTCATACAAGGAAGAGTTATGATAATTGGTCATGCAAGTGAGAGAGTCAATTCTTAACATATTGCAGTCATGAGTGGGCTTTTGGTATCATTGGTATTGTCATGTACTATCATTATGAAGCATTGTACCATTGTAATGTATCATCATTTCATATATTTTGGTATTGGAGTTATTGGTTCAGTCGATATGGCATCTTGTATGTGGCAAGGAGGCAAAGGCAACAAAAGTGTATTGTGGAACAAATTGGATGAGATGTTTCTATCCTATTGCAGCCCTAACATATGTGTAGGGGGAGAATGTTTAAAGAGAAGAGCATGGTATTAACAATGAAACATAATATTTTGCATGGTATTCGTAGAAAATTTCTTGGTTCCTCATGATTATCTTGCATATGTTGGTGGCCGATTTGTTTCATCAACAAATAATTTTTTATTAACCTTGTTTATTGGTATTAGTGGGATGTTTCAAAGGTGTTAATATGGTACATTTAATGGGTATTTGATGACCATTTTCCATTGATGCAAAAGGGGAGAGTGACACAACCACTTGAAAGAGACTAATTCAAGTTAGTTGGAGATGAATGGATCCATTTTAGAGTTTGTGTCTATATATTCACATCAATGCCAAAGGGGGAGAATGTTGGCAGCATGGGGCTAGAATTGATGTCAACCATGGAGCCAGTTGTGTTGGCATTGATGTTAATGGGGTTTTGGAGCTAGTGATGATTCTTTGATGCTTGAAAAAAGTTTACATAGGTGTCACAATGGTTGAAGAGGTGTTTAGAGGCTATACAAGTCCCTCACAATATGTTGATGAAGTTATGGTTAATGATGGTGAGTGAAAGTTTAATTTTCTGTATGTTAATGTAGTGTTGCAATCTTCCCATGGCCATAGTGCAACATTGGATGAGTGTTGCGGGATTCCCAATGTATTCTTATGTAGTTTAGTGCTAGGATGATCTTTTAATGCCAGAGTAGTTTGTTGTAGGAGGAATAAAAATTATTGTGTGATAAACAAAATGATTTTCCCATGGTTTTTTCCAAAGAAGGTTTAAATGATGTGGTTTGCAATGTTCCAAATTGACGTGGTACTACATATGGTGTGAATGCGTTAAAAATTATTGTAATCATTTGATCTAATATTCATGAGTTATTGTGGAATGCATTGATTAGTTTTTATCTCGTTCAAAAGGAGTATAAACATAATTAATATTTTAGAGATGAGCTTGTGGCATTGATATCGTCAAAAGTAGTTAGTTGAATTGGTATGCATTGTTAATGGCTATGGTTTTGGTAAAAGGGAATGGATTGATTTAATTAGTGGTTGATCTAGTCATGGTAGTGGCTCTAATGGTTGAAGGGAATGGATCAAGTTAATGGTTTTTGATTTGGTATGTAACATTTATGTCTATATTGGTCTAAGAAACATTGAGTTGGCCTCCACATAATGCAAAAATATTTGATAATTTTATTGGGCGATCTATTCTTTTGTGTGTAATGGAATTCATTGATATGGTATTTGTGATCAATACTATTTATGCATTAGTGTATTTTAGTAGTGGATCGACTTAATGAATAGATTTGGTCCAATGTATAAGATGTTGGGAATTCTATTTAATTGGCTTGTTTTGAATTATTAAAAGTTTCTTTTGGAATGAATTTAATCATTGAGAAAGAATGTGGATTGTGCCATTGGAGTATAAATGTGCAAGGGTTAGAGTGAAATAAATTGCATTTTTTTGCATTTAAATATTGTAAGTGTGAATAGATCATGTATGAAAGAGTTTTGAGTGTGCATATCTAGATATTATATAGTGTGATAACATGTGTGAGCATTTTTGTGTTTGTTTAGGACTGAAGTGTGATGGTAGAAGTGTTATCCTATATGTATGATCTAAAACAAGATCCATTTGTAAAGTTTGCAATGTGCAAGGTTTGATGGATTAATCAAATTCATTGCGCACCATAGTTAATATAAACGAATGCATTGTTGTTTAGAAAGAGGTTCAAATGACAGAGCTTGCATGCATGTCTAAGTTGTATAGTGTGATGTTGTAAGCATGGATGTGACTTGATGCAAGTTCAAAACCCAGTGTGTGATTCATGTACATATAGAGAGCCTATAATGCACTTCAAACTGATAATTTTTTATTCTTCTAGTTGAATACAATGCAATGTGCACACCTTCGAGATTATTGAAGCATAGATCTAATCAGGGTTGAGTGTGTGGGACAGAGATCAGAGTTTAGTGCAATGGACCAGAGATAGTGTGAAAAAGTGTGGACATATTTTGATTGTTTTTGTGTGACTAATCCAAAAACCAGATTTAGAGTGTGAGTGTGTTGATGTTCTGTTTAGAGATTGATGGCTAGAGGAGTGTTGTGGCTAACAAAGGTTTTTTTTGCAAGAAATATGTATTGGCGATTTGTTTGCTGACATGATTTTGGTACAGGGGATGTTATGGATTGGTTTATTTAGTTGTGTATTAATATCACATGTTTGGTAGTTAATATGGTTGTAGCATTGTTGTATGTTTGGCATGGATAAGTATAAGCCAATGTGTTGTGCACAACTTTTTATTTTCATATTCTTATTGTATACTCCTAGAGTATGAGTGCTAATATTTAGTGATTAGTGTTTGGACTATGTTGAGACAGAGTATGCATTTGAGTGATTTATGCTTCCATGTATGTGAGTTGTTGCTAAGGTAATATTGATTATGAGAAGATTCTAGAGTGTGTTGAGTTTTTCATGATGTATCATTGAGGGTTGAGTCATTCTGTACAATTTATAGAGAGATTTAGTCAATTATTTTTGTTGTTGTTGAACTTAGTGTCTTAGTGGGTCAAGTCTAAAAATGGGATAAAACAAGGCCCATCATTGTTTGAGTTTGTAGTAGGTGGATCCAATGTGAAAATTATGAAACATGGTCCACAGGATAACTTGGAGGTTGGGGCCTTCAGTGATAGAAAGTTGTAGCTTGCAATTTCATAGTGTAGTGGCATCCTTCAAGTAGTGTCTCGATATTTGGGAGTAGATGGTTCCATATATTGGTGGATGGATAGATTATTTGGTGTTGTGGCATCCATCAAGTAGTGGCCTAGAAATTCGTCGGAGTAGTGGCTTCCAGTAGATGTTTGTTTGCAAAGTTCTAATCGGTAATGTCCTCGAGCGATAGGTTCTTGCATTTTTGGAAACTTTTGGCTTGCAAATGGGCAGTGGCCAATGCATGTGTAAAAGAAGATTTAGATTAATAATAAGAAGAAGCAGAGAGAAGAAAAGAAGATGGTGGTTTTCTGCCTTTGGGTTTCCACCTTACATCTTGTGTCCCATGTAATGTATTGTTCCTCATGCTCTTTTGTTTATGCATTTAGCTTCTCATACATTTTATATATTTATATTATTTTCTAATGTGATAATATTTAATTAATGAAAGATTAGTGGTTTGTAAAGATAAGGAAAAAAGAGGTAAAAAATGATCCATTCGTACAATAATGATTCACCCCTCTCTTAGTATTCTCAAGATTCCAGCAAGAAGGATCCAAAATATCAAGTGAAATAAGATAAGATCAAGAAATACATTCAAAATATGAAGGATCACACCTTAATATGTAAGTTCATGAGCATATGGTCAATAAAGAGAGCATTGGTTGGATGGATATAGAAAAATGCAATTTGAAGGGAGAGATTGATCGCAAGTTAAAGCAAAAGGGTTTCAATATGGTGATTTTTTCAAATTTGGAAGATAGTAATAGCGAGAATGGACCATATTTTTCAATAGAGTGGTGTTTCCCATGAAATTATAACAAGAAAGATACAACCCAACAAGGAAAATTCCTAGTTACCCAAATTTGGGTTTTCCTATTATATCTACCAAAATAATTTAGGGAAGAGGAAATCTTAAAGGGAATTTAAAATTTGATAATGTTTTTGTGAAAATATCTAAAATTTCCAAGTGAGGATACTACAACTCATATGTTAGGATATGACTGCATGTTATATCTCTCCTAGCCACTACTAGAATCAATAAAAATATTCTACCACCATGAAGCTTGGAATAACGTTTGGGAAACAAGAATGTACTATTAAAATGTCTCAATTTCCATGAATACATTCATATATTTACATTTTTTCCCCTAAATATAAAAGAGGAAACAAAAGAAAAAATTGGATCAAGAAGGTTTTCAAAAAGTCAAAGCTCGTCAAAAAAACCCTCAAGCACAAAATGTGGCAACACTAAAGGATCCACTTCCATCCAAAAACCATTATGATGAATTGACAATAGAACATGCAGAAATGCCAAGTTAGGTACATCCTAACGAAATGGATTAAGAAAAAGGAAAATGAAAGTCAAAGGCATATGCTCATAAGAAAAAGTGCGAGAGAAATCCACAAATAAGAAACCAATAGAGGAAATAAATATGTCATACATACATGAAATAAGGAATACTAATGGGATAGAGGACATGGATATGGATGAAATAACATTCCTAGGCTTCATTAAATAATGGATAGGTAAGGATCTAGAAAAGGTACTAGATCATCAAAAAAAGTTGTTTAGATAGACTTATCTCTGGCTAAAAAATAAAGGGAATGTGTGTTAGACAAATAAATTTGAAACAAAATACAATTGTATATTAATTGATCTCAATGAATTATATACATGATATACATACAAGAAACCGTTGAATCATTTTTTGGGTCTTCTTGGACTCTAATAATCAGTCACCCTAATACAAACTAAACCAACCTTAATCCATAGGATTAACTATGTAACATTCCCCCATTAATCCAAAGGGATGTATCAAATTCCAGGAATGAGAGATCAAAATGAAAAAAATGCATCTCAACCAAGAGTTGAATGTCTCTAAAAAATGGTTTTTAAGGATGACCACAAACCAATGTGGGAGAACTCAAGGTCTCAACCAACACCAGCTCTGAAACCTGCATAGAAGTTCTTAGAACAGCCAAAAAAGTGGTTTTTAGGTGATCACTAACTCTATAACTATCAATGTAGTTCCTCAAACAATTCTGAATCTAGAAGTGCTCATTCACAAACAACTCATTCAACAAAAAAATAAGTCCTTTTGGCTACAAATCAGGCTCTAACTGGTACAGGTTGTGGCTTAGTGGATATCTGACTCAAGCTAGCTTGAAAATTATTCGAACTTGTAGCAGACCATCAACACTTCCCCTTTGTTAGAGACGGGGTGAAAATATGAAGTATTCTTCGTTACTGCAAGGTTGGTCAATACTCTCGAACATATCTTGTGTTATGACCTGCAAATATTCTTGGATGTTTTCGACCAATCCCAAGAAGTAATCCATCCTAAATTTAGTTTCTCTCTGGTAATAGTCTTCTTTTTGGAACATTTTCTTTAATGGTGGTTTCATTTTCCACAATGCTCACATGGGTAAAGGTCAAAACATTGATCTGTCACATGTCCAACTCTGTCACAAAGTTGGCACCGATTAATTTGTTCTCGAACAACACCATCCATAAATCTAGCACTACGAAAATTTAGAGGTTTAGAAAAAGAAATAAGATGAAAAGATACATCTGGGACATATTTGTTATATCCCAAACTAGTTCTATGTTTGTTATGCGTAATCTCTTCCCACGATATTATAAAAATTTTGGAAACGATAGGCTTCTCATTAGAACTTTCAGCTGCATCCAAACTTTCTCTTAAAATAGTTTGATCCATCCCTAACTGTAGATTAGAATCAAGCTCAAAACAAAGTGTTGTTTTGAAAAAAACACCCATTCAGAATCACAATTTTTCTTCTAAAATTTGTCTCATTATAACTGCGACTCTAACTCCAAGAATTCAAAGTTTCTTTGAGAATTTTGCAAACATGTTTGGATGTCAGATAGTGTGTCCTTAATTATTTGGGCATTGTTATGAATCCTAAATAGATTTACATTGCTTTATAACCATATAAAATCATTCATTTTGGCCATTTTTTTTGTAATCAACCTTCAAAAGTAAAATACCATTTTTAATGTAAAATCAGTAAGTCAAATGTATGAAATATTGAGCAGTTTTCTTAAAGCTCAAAAATTCAAAACCTAATGTTCGACCATCTATCCATCACACTTTCTATCCTTCTTACACTGAAATACATGTTCAATTTGATAAAGAAAGAGGCTTTGTCCAATTAGAGACAAATGATTTCACTTAGTTAAGTATAAAATGTTGATCTAAAGATGATCTGAGGTTGTCATTGATGTCAACCCAAGCAGCACCAAGGATGACCCTAAACTTCCATATCACATTGAGCATCCTCATTCATGGTTTCTTGTCTCAGAACCATTATAGGAATACTCTACTCAAAAGTATCTTTCTATCAATATATATATGTCCTCGTAATTCCTCATGGTTTGTAAGTTATTCAAGATTGAAGCTAGTAACCCCAATTAGTGTGCTAAAACCCCATGTGGTTGTGGCACGCAATTTACCATTTATTTTGGTCATTGAATAGTCAATAATTAATAATTTTTTAATCTCCTAAAATCCCTCCAACATTCTCTATATAATCCCCTCTCAACTCTATAAAAATAAATCTCATATATCCTCCAAAAGTAGTGATCGTGGAATTTTCACTATAACTTTATTTATGCGTAGTTTTAGATGTTGAAATTAAAACTCATTTCAACTGAAATCTTGATGAATGTTGTGACCGAATTTTAGACCTAGTTTTGCTATATTTTTGGACATATGATCTACGGAAGTTAGGGTTTTTTTAGGCTCTCGAATTTCATCTCAAAGATGTGACCTTGGGAAAAACATCATAATCATCTCTCTAAGAAGCGGATTGGAATTCTGTAAAATTTGACAGATAGTGCACGGACTGTTGTTTTATGTATATCAATTTCAGAGCTTAAGGAGGAAACAGTGACACATCTCACACCATACAAGTTCGCTCTACTGAACTAGTCCATAATTAGGCCATTGTGAGAGATTGAGTATAGCTTTTCCTTGAAGAAATCCAAATTAGGTCAGAATTGTGGCATTGGAAAGAAGACGTATAGGGCTACTAAAACACTAAATTCGCATATTGGGGATCTAAAATTAGAGAGATACATCAGATTCAATATCGTGCTCCTAGAAGGAAAGAAAAAAAACTAGATCCAGTGTTGTCAGGGAGTGCAAAGGACCATACTTTCTAGGGTAGTAAAGAGAAAGGTGTAGAAAAATGATGCAATAGAGGTAAGCTCCAAGTAAGTATCTTCTGTATATGCATGTTCATCTCTTAATTGGATTAAGTTCTTTTTATTCTCATTTGTTCTTTTCGTTTAGCATTGACACATGCTTTGCATGATGAGGTAAGTTTTGTTATTATCGTGTCATGTGTATTTCCTTGAAGATTTTTTGCAGGTATTATATATTCATCAAGAGAAGACTCAATGCATAATCTAATTTTTTGAAGAGTGACAAAGGGTAGCATGAAAAGATCAGCAATCAATGTGCATAACGACAGTTAGAAGTTCACCACATGAAGTCTTCAAGTGGGCAGCACTGCATACAGTCATTCTAAAAGTATCATTATACAGAGTCATTGTAAAAGCATCAATGTAAAAGTTATACATGTGTCTATCTACAAAGAGTTGAAGAGGCAATGTTGGGAAGTCTAGGATCATCATTAGGTGTTTGTGTCATAGTTGGGGTTATGGTCTAGTGTGTCTTCTCTTTCTAAATCATTCTATATCATTGTAAAGTGGACCATTTTCCATGGTACAGGAGTTCATTCTTCTTTTATTCTTCTATTGGATGGTAGGGTCATGCTAGGCTGGTGCGTGAAGTCACCAATAGGTTCAAGCTTGTTAAAAGGTCAGGGTGGTAGGGTGGTGCTAGGGTGAATTATAGCTCATTGGGTGTTGGGGCATCTGTTTAGCTAACTACTAAAGAATCTTGGGCATTGGAGTGTTCATCTAGTGGGAGCTGGAGATGAATGATTTTCTAGATTCTAGGAAGTTGGAGCTTTCTTTTCAATTGGACTTGAAGATTAAAGAATTATTAGAAAAGATTTTAGGTGGTTATTGTCCGAGAGAGGGTTTCCACCTTAAAAACTTTGTGCATTTGTGTTCCTTTTGTTTACTACTATCATTGTACAAACACTGATAATAATTGAAGATTAACTAATGCTCTAAAATATTAATAATAATACTAATTGAAAGGAATAAAGATTCACCCCCCCTCTTAGTATTTCCAACAATTGGTATTAGAGATTAGTTCCTTCAATAGCAATTTAACAATTGGAAGGAGATCGTGGAACATACCAAGAATGGTGTACCTATTTAATGAAAATAATTATGCACTCTGGAAAGGAAGAATGGAGGTCTATCTCTTGGCACAAGGTTACAAAGTATGGGACACTATTCAAAATGGCTTTACACCAACCACGGATGAACAAGGTAAGAATAATTTGGTAAATGATGCAAAAGAAAAGAATATTATTATAAGTGGACATATTTTATTTTCTTATTGTAAGGTGTTGGGTTGTAAAACTGCAAAAAATGTATGGGACAAGCTTGAGAATATATATACAGGTGACTCAAATTTCAAAGTAGCAAAGCTTCAAATCTATAGAGAAAAATGTGAGCAACTCATAATGGAAGAAAATGACAGCATTGATGCATACTTCCAACACATTGATGAAATAGCCAACACTCTAGAAGGATTGGGAGAGGTTGTTGATGAGAAGACTATTATATGAAATATTCTTAGAACATTACCAGGAAGATTCAACCCAAAGGTATTGGTCTTAGAATAGAGTGCGAATATGTCCAAACTCAACAAAGAGGAATTACATGGAGTTCTCATAGCATATGAAATGAGACTTGATGAAGAAAAGGGCACTTCGCATCTAGAAACTGTGTTCATTTCATCCAAGAAAACTAATAAGGATAAACAAACTTGAAAGGAAAATACCTGCACTTGCAAGTGTGAAGAAAAGGAAGATGATGAAGAAGGTTTTTCAGATGGAGAATATGCTTAATTTATGAGAAAACTAAAAATTGGTAAGAGAAAATTCAAAGGTAAACTTCCATTCATATTTTTTGGTTGTGGTGAGGTTTGGCATTTCGTAGCAAAACGTCTCAACAGAAGTGATGGAAAATCAAAAGGAAAGAAAGGCTTTAAGAAACTCAACAAGCAAGGCAAGAAGAAAGGGTTCAAAAGGAAATTTCCCTCTAAAGAAGATAGTTCATCATTTGATGAAGACAGTGACATTGAAGAAGAAAGCAATGAGAGAGTTGTTTATGGCCAAGCACAATAAATAAGCGGTATCAAACAACTAAGAAAAAAAGGTTGACCATAGAAGAAGTTTCTAAGGAGGCAATCAAGCTTATAAAAGAGCTCAAGGCTGAGAAGGTTCATTCCAATACTCTTGAAGAATACGTTCAAGGTCACAAAATTGAGGTTGAAGAACACAAATGTATTAAAGAGTCACTTCAAAAGAAGTTGGAAGAAAGCAACCAAGAAAGGGAAGCATTAGAAGCCGAAGTAGTCTCACTGCGTAAGGAAGTGAAGAAGGGAAAAGCTGTCCAAGACTATGCCAACAACTCAAGGACATTGGAATAACTCATAAACAATCAATGATCTTACAATGATAGAACTGGGCTCGGTTACAAAGAACAAGAAGCAGGACATTCTACAAGAAAATACAATGAACATATGAGATTTGATAGGCATGTAGACTTCATTGGACAAGATTCGCAAGAACATCCTTGGAAGACAATTCCCCGATGAAGATTTCCATCCAGGTACCAACATATTTTTCATGGCTATTGTTATTCATGTGGAAAATTTGGTCATAAATCTATAGAATGTCGCACGTACCCTAGGAACCAATACAATTCTAGGAGATTTGTCAAATATGAACCTCTGAGGGCTCAACGAAACATTAATAGATTTGAACATTTAAGAAATAATATTGAATGTTACAAATGCTGAAACTTTCGACACATATCCAGAGAATGTAGACTTGAAAATCCTTTAGAAGAATCTTTGAAGCCACAGAACAAATGAACATGGAAGAAAAAGAAGATTGATAATTGTGCTCTCGCTCTCAAGGCTCAAAACAACAAATATGTGTAGTATGTTAATGGTGGTTACTCACCACATATGACTAGAGATAGAAAGAAATTTGTATCTTTGAAAGAGAGGAAGGATGGAACCGTGTCCTTTGGAAATGATGGATCTTCAAATGTGATAGGATTAGGTACTGTCAGTCTCAGAAGCAAAGATGCTCTAGCCAAGAATGTTCTATTGGTTGAAAACATGAATCAAAATCTTCTTAGTGTTGAAAAAATGTGTGATCAAGAACACACAATGCTATTCAACTCCACAAAACGTGAAATCAGGAAAGGCAGGTATGGTAAAATTGTTGCTACAACAAGTCAAGCTCCAAATGACATATATGTTCTGGATGAAGAAACTAAAGCATGTCTACTATATAAAGAAGATGAAAGTTGGTTATGGCACAAACAAATGGGTCACATAAACTTTGACAATCTTGTCAGTGTAAGCAAAAAGTAAGCAGTACGAGAAATGCCAAATATCTCAAAACCTTCCAACACACTATGTGAGGCCTGTCGAAACAGAAAGTAGAAAAAAATTGGATTTAAAACAAAAGAGCACTTTTCATCACATTCATTGTAATTGATACATACTAATCTATGTGGTCCTATGAGAACAAAATGCTTAGATGGAGAATTATATTTCATGTTAATGATAGATGACTATACCAGGATGACAACTGTCAGTTTCATAAAGAAAACATTTGAAGCATTTGAGTGCTTTAAGATATACAAAGAGTTGGTCAAAATGGAACTAATTTGAAAATAAAGTGTCTAAGATAAGATAATGCCAGAGAACTCACTTCCAAATTATTTCAGCAATATTGTGATGAAAATAGAATAAAAAGACAAATTTCAACAGCACGAATACCTTAACAAAATGGAGTTGCTAAAAGAAAGAATAGAATTGTGCAGGAAATGGGTAGAACAATGTTGAAGGACTCAAAATTGGATGAAAAATTCTGGGTTCAAGCAATTGATACAATAGTCTTAATTATCAACAGAATTCTTCTTAGAAATAATTGCAACAAGACCCCATATGAATTATGGAAAGGAAAACTGGATAATGTAAAATATTTCAGAATATTCAGAAGAAAATGTTATATCAAAAGAGAAGATCAAAAATTGGGGAAGTTTGAATTAGGCGTTGACGAAGGTATCTTTGTTGGTTACTCATGTAAAAGAAAGGCCTATAAATTCTATAATCTAAGACGAAAATAGATAGTGGAGAGCATAAATGTTACATTTGATGAAGATGGTGTTCTAACAAATAATGACGAGGATCTAGAATCTTTGAAACTTGAGACATAGACTGGAAAAGGTACAAAGAAAATTCTAGAACAAGAAGCAACTGTCAACCTAGAAGAAGTAAATAATGATCAACAAGATATACAAGAACAACAACAAGAAGCTCCTCCAAAGAGAACAAAAGAATGGATTCAAAAGAGCCATCCATCAAATCAAATCATTGGTGACATAAATGAAGGAATTGGAACAAGAAAAGTTTGACAGCTTCGTTCATCACAACAAGCTCACATTTCTTTTCTAGCAACCTTTGAGCTAGTAGTTTTGAGGAAGACAGCCAGAATGAACATTGGGTAGTAGCTATGAATGAAGAATTGGATCAAATCAAGAAGAATAACACCTAGGAATTAGTTCCACAACCAAAAGTTAAAAATGTCATTGGGACTAAATGGGTGTTTAGGAACAAATTGAATGAAGATGGATAGGTTACCAGAAACAAAGCAAGATTGGTTTGCAAAGGCTATGCATAAGTGGAAGGAATTGATTTCATTGAAACAATTACATGAGTTTCCAAAATGGAAGCCATATAGATGTTTCTCACCTATGAATGTTCAAGAAAAATAAAAGTCTACCAAATCAATGTTAAGTCAGCATTTTTGAATGGCGAATTAGAAGAAGAAGTTTACATCGAATAACCTAAAGGTTTTCTACTATCAGAAAAAGAAGACTATGTTTGTAGGTTGAAGAAGGATCTATATGGCCTCAAGCAGGCTCCTAGAGCATGGCATGCTCGTCTTTATGGATATCTACATCAACAAGGGTTCAAGAAAGGTACTGCTGATAGAAATCTTTATGTACAAATATATAAAGATAATTTAACAATTCTTGAGGTATATGTGGATGATATAATCTTTGGTACCAATCATGATTGACTAAGTAAGAAATTTGCCACAAAGATGCAAAGTGAGTTCGAGATGTCTTGGTGAGTTGACATACTTCGTAGGGTTTCAAATATCTCAGCAAGAGAAATGAATATTTATATGCCAAGTCAAGTACATCAAGGAAATGCTCAAGAAATTCAAAATGGAAGATTGCAAATGCGTACTTACTCTGATGGTAATAGGTTGAAAATTGAGCATAGACGACTCATCTAAGGATGTGGATCAGAGGTTGTAGGGATCTATGATTGTTAGTCTTCTATATGTAGCAGCCTCTCGACCAAACGTTACCATAGCAGTTGGACAAGTAGCACGATTCCAAGTAGCACCAAAAGAATCACATATTATTTCCGTCAAAAGAATTCTTTGATATTTAAAGGGCACAACAGAATATGGCTTGTGGTATCCCAAGGGAAACAATCTCATTATGCAAGCCTTTATAGATGCATATTGGGCAGGAAGCATTGATGATCATAAAA
The DNA here is from genome assembly GCA_000404065.3 of Pinus taeda. Classification (NCBI taxonomy): domain Eukaryota; kingdom Viridiplantae; phylum Streptophyta; class Pinopsida; order Pinales; family Pinaceae; genus Pinus; species Pinus taeda. The sequence continues at coordinate 13,870 of APFE031488237.1, read as the reverse complement.
GTACTAGTGGATCAAAATTTTATCTAGGTGGTTGTCTCATATCATGGTTGAGAAAAAATCAAGCCTCAATCTCATTATCGACAATGGAAGCAGAATACATTCCAGGAGAAGCTTGGTGTACTCAATTCCTTTGGATGAAAAAAACTTTGCAAGATCTTCAAGTACAATTTAGTGAGCCTATTCGCATGTTCTATGATAATACCAGTGCCATCAACATCTCCAATAATCTTGACATGCATTAAAAAAAAACACATTCTGATCAAATATCATTTTGTTAGAGAGCAAGTCGCTAAAAAAAATATAAAAATTGAATATGTTGGTCCAAAAGAATAAATCATTAATATCTTCACTAAACCTTTACCTCATGAAGCATTTGAATATATTTTCTAGAAGCTTGGGATTCTCCCAAGTTCTCATTAGATTTTCCTTATTCAGAAAATAAAGGGGTAGTGGAAGTGTGTACAGGTTCACAGGATGGTTGTGTGTTATGGGGAGTTACCCTTTTCCATTGATATCAAAGGGGGAGAGAAGGTAGTAGGAAGAATTTCCCTGATCATAGGGGGAGTACTTGTGTTTCCATCAATGCCAAAGGGGGAGATTGTTGATCTAAAGATGATTTGAGGTTGTCATTGATGTCAACCCAAGAAGCACCAAGGATGACCCTAAACTTCCATGGCACATTGGGCATCACCATTCATGGTTTCTCATCTTATAACTATTATAGGAATACTCTACTCAAAATTATCTTTCTATCGGTATATAGCTCTCCTCGTAATTCCTCACGGTTTGTAAGTTATTCAATATTGAAGTTAGTAACCCCAATTAGTGGGCTAAAACCCCATTGGGTTGTAGCATGGCATCTATCATTGAAAATTTTATTGAATAGTCAATAATTAATATTTTTTTAAGCTCCTAAAATCCCTCCAACATTCTCTATAGAAGCCCCTCTCAACTCTATAAAACAAAATCTCATATATCCTCCAAAAGTAGTGATCGTGGAATTTTCACTATAAATTTATTTCTGTGAAGTCTTAGATGCTGAGATTAAAACCCATTTGAGCCAAAATTTTAATGAACGTCTTGACCTAATTTAAAATCATTGTTAACTATATGTGTAGAGATATGATCTGTGGACGTTAGGTCTTTTGCAGGCTCCCGAATTTCATCTCAAAGAGGTGACCTTGGGAAACACAACATAACTCTCTCTCTGAGAAGTAGATTGATATTATGTAAATAGTGGCACATAGTGCATAGACTGTAGTTTTTTGTATATCAATTTAAGAGCCTAAGGAGGAAACTGTGACACATGGCACGCCGTACAAGTTTTCTCTACTGAACTAGTCCATAACTAGGTCATTGTGAGATATTGGGCATAAATTTGCCTTGAAGAATCCAAATTAGGTCAAACCTATGATAGTGGAAAGAAGATGCAGAGAGATACTACAGGACCTAATATCACATATTGAAGATCGGAAATGACAGAGATACATCATATTCAATATCGTGCTCCTAGAAGGAAAGAAAAAAAGAACTAGATCAAGTTATATCAAGTGGTGCATAGGACCAGACTTTCTAGGGTAGCAAATAGCAAGGTGCAGCAAAATAGCAAGGTGCAGCAAAATGATGCAGTAGAGGTAAGATCTAGGTAAGTATCTTATGTGTATGCATGTTCATCTCTTAATTGCATTAGTTTCTTTGTATTCTAATTTGTTGTTTCTATTTAGCACTGACATATGCTTTGCAGGATCAGGTAAGTTTTTCTATTATAATGTCATGAGTATTTCCTTGAAGACTTTTTGTAGGTATTATATATTCATCAAGAGAATACTCAATACATAATCTAATTTTTTGAAGAGTGAGAAGGGGTAGCATGACAAGGGCAGCAATCGAGGTGCATAACAATAGTAAGAAGTTCACCACATCAAGTCTTCAAGTGGGTAACACTACATACAGTCATTGTAAAAGTATCATTGTACAAAGTCATTGTAAAATCATCATTGTAAAAGTTGTACAAGTTTCTATCTACCAATATTTGAAGAGGCAGTGTCGGGAGGTCTAGGATCATCATTAGATGGTTGTGTCATAGTTGGGGTTATTTTCTAGTGCGTCTTCTTCTTCTACATCATTCTATATCATTTTAAAGTGGACTATTTTGCTTGGTACGAGAGTCTATTCTTTTTTCATTCTATTATGCCCCTTTACCAATAGGTGTCATATATCATGATTGACTTGGTTTAGCTTTGAAATATGTTCATACCTTTATTTGTTGCAAAGGTTTTCCACATTTGTAAAAAATAATAATAAAAAATTTCCACATTTGTCAAAAATAAAAAAAAATAAAAAGTCAAAAAATTAAAAAATGTAAAGAGGGTATACCCTAGAAAAAGAATAAAAGGGTGAAAAGAATAAAAAGAGATAAAAAAATGAAAGAAAATGAACCCCAACAAAAATAAAAGACCATGAAAGTGTGCAAGTCTAAATGCCACTACTATTTACTTGTTGTGTAATAAAGATTGTGTGCAGCTTGTCACCTATGCCACAATCCATGGTAGCCAAATACTTTAAACTTGGTTATTCCATGTTTTCAATTTCATGTTTATAGAGATAGAGAATAAAATTTGACCAAACTATTTAATCTTGGCAAATAAGTAGATAGGTAGAGTGAATAAAAGGAGCTCAACAGTTTAGTCTGAGCCCTTGGATGTAATAAGTGTAGATTTAGATAGATATCACTATGTAAAATAAAAGAAAGTGTGAAAAGGGTTTGCTAGTCTAAGTGAACCCTAATAAAGAAGTGAAAATGCTAGGATAAAGTAGGTAGGGTAAGTAGATAATGGTTGCAGAATATATGTGTAATGAAATGGTTAAGAATAATGCTTAAATATTGTTACTTTCATCACTAGACAAGGGCATGTATCACATGGAAGGCACGTCAACATTCAAAGTCAAAATAATTAACTTCCCTACCCATTCCCCTAAAAATCTTCACTAATTCCCTAAGTGCTAAAGGTAATTACCAGAGTTAAAGGGGCTCAGAGCATTTCTCTGACTTTTGGAGGGACCGGATCCTTGGCCCAATAATTGGAAATGCCTAAAGTACTTAGGTTCCTTTCACCAACATTGACCCCCTGTAAGATCACTCATTCCTTTGATAAAACTTTTCGTAAATAAAATCCTATTTTACTTAGGGAAATTGAAACAAATCTACATAAAAATCCTTTTGTACACTTTAGCTTAAGTAATATGTTATACGATGAAACACTTTTGGAAAACATTGGACTTAGCACTTTCTACTCATTTTTGTCATATTAGCCACTAATGTTTATTATATAATTCCCCTATAAAACAAAATTACCCATGCCCGTATTATATTATTATACAGAACCCCAAATCATTATATATCCCATCCCTCGATTAAATATAAACATAAAAAAAGATAAAATAAACAGGATTAATTAACTAATCTGTAGTTAATTAAGAACCAGACCCCACTAGCATTTAATGAGGATTAATTACGTCATTCGGACTAATTAATAACTCGATAACCAATCGAATCACCCTAGATATGATTAATTTGTTTCATTTATATCAGGCATGCCCTCCGTATCTGCCAGTCACTTCATCTCCCCGACGACCATTTGATCAGATCTCGCAGATCCGACAATCATCGTACATATTGCACAGACCTCTGTGGTTGACTTTTAGCGTGCGATGGTGAGCGGTTTCCTGAATTGTACCATTACTTCATGTCAAGCAGCGTATGGAATCGCGTGGTCCCGCCCAAATATCGTTTACCCTCTAATAGTAGTATGATGAAACCCGCTTACTACCTCTCGCTAAAGAAAAAATGTCAAGTTGCCTCCTCGCTGATGCCACCTGTCCATATCATGAACCAGCCAAAAGATTTGACTTTGCATAAAAAAAAAAATTTAAATAGTTTTTTGTCCTTATTTTGAAAACTCATGCATGCAACCAGAACATAGAAGTCAACCAACTCATACTCCAATCGTTAGCCACCCTGAAATTTGTAGTTCAACGCCACTCCTGTCCACCATTTGCACCAAGTGAACCTGCACTCCATCACTTGTCACTTAAATATAGGTATTTACCAGTTTCCTTCCAGAAACCCTATAAATACTTGATTTCCTTTTTGATTACCTTAAGAAACCCAAAATTCATTGCAATTCAGTTGCGGAATTTAGAATTGAAGACTCCTAGGACCCTCTATTTTCACCAACTCTACTTAAAATCCCCATTTTCCTATCTGAATCCACAAGAACTAGAATGGAAACTCTGATGGCCATCAATATACCTCCTATCACTACTCCTCATAGAGATTTGAATTATCTGCCCTTAGTAGATATTTTCAAATCAAAGACGTTGAAACTGATAAAAGCTCCTTGAAAGTATTTTGTCAATGTTGGGACAATTACATGAATGGCTCTGATACCATAGGACTTTGGGAATCAAATCTCCCAAGGTACATGCTCCCCTCTGTGTGCGTTTTCCCTGACATTATCCATCCATGTCAAGCCAATTATAATCCCACCCTTAGAGCAATAATGTCCCCCAATCAAACTGTTCTCTTCACAATTACTGCAAATTCACTCAATGAAATGGTACAGTTTCATCTTGGTCAAGACCTCACCCCCATTTCCCTTGGGGAATTACTAGAGAAAGCATCTAAAATGTCCCAGTCTGAACTCAGTCGCCTTTGCCAAAATTTTATGGATAAACAACATCAACCCAAAGATCCTCCTCCCTATGGGGTATCTTTCTTCACGGAGATAGGAAAAAATATAGTCAATATGATAGCTACAGTCATGGGTTTCAATACTAGTGAGTATGTGATGAATTGACTCTAGTTTTAATGTCCATTTTTACCCTTCGTCAACCTCCTACTGTCAAATATAACTATGTTTCTTCCATTACTAAGAAAATGAAAAGGTATTCAAGTATTCTACAGTCATATATCACCTTTTCCTTGACTATCAGTCTGACAAGTCCCCATTCTCTGCAAATAAAATTGATACAAAGGATAATCCCAGATCATTCATTTCTTGGACTTCCCTTCCACTACTCATATACTTGTCCCTATTCATACAATGAATTCATTGACCAGTTTTTCTACCCTGTGACCACCATGCTAACAGGAAGTCCTCCTCCTAGGATTAGTCATGAAATCAAGAGAATCCTTCAACTGTCAAAGTAGTACAAGATAGGTGACTGGTACTTGTACCAGAATCACAATGAGATCCGAATCTATGGTTGTGAACTCCCTCCTTTCAAGCTGGCTAAGTATGTTCCTATGAGATTTTTTGCCTTCGAATATTATAGGTAAATGTTAAACTCTGATCAAATTCATTTCACCAAGGCAAAGAAGAAAGCCCAATTGTGGATTAAAGACCACTTAGGCCCATTTGTGTGCAATGATAGAGAAGAAGGGAAAAGAGCAGAAGAATCATAGAAACGAAAATGAGACTAAAGAAAAGATTTTCTTGGAGATATGACCCACAAGGTTTCATTTGTGATAGGAGAATGAAACATAAAATGTCACCCTATATCCATCACAGAATCCCTAAGATAGAACAGTATGAAAATATGGATGAATGGAGGGAAGGAACTCTAGTTGAAATGGATAGTGATCAAGTTGAGGTAGAGAATGTGATGAAAGACTTAGAAAAGAGACTTGACCTACACTCTTTTGAATAGGTACCAGTTGAATCTACTCAAAGGCCAACACCAGAGCCTAGTTCCTCTACAACGAAGACTTCTCAAAGGCACACACAAGAAACTAGTGCTCCCCCAGCAGAACCACCATAGGAACAAGACCAGGGAACACGTACTCTAGCATCAGGATAGCCACAAACATTAGAACAACTAGAGATGTCAGAGCAGCCTGAAATTTGTGTAGAACAAGTTCCACCACAGCCTCATCCAGCTCAGGTTAATATGCGAAATCCCCCGGTTGTCCATACTCCTCTAAATTGGGAAAATAACTTGAAAAGAGACAGGGAAGTAGATACCCCTGCTAGTGGTCCTTCAGACCAGCCTGGTGCTAAGAGGCACATCCCAAATCCATATTCAGAGGAAGAATTATTTGAGGAAACAACAAGGAGTTTGAGAAAAGAAGGTGGAGAAAGTCTACATACATTCCCAATAGGTGGGACACCTTCCAGTTCACAAAGGCAAGAGCTTGAAAGACAACAGAGTGTAGAAGTTTCATATTTCAGATCTTCATCTGAGAAGATCATAGACATAAAAGGAAAATTCAATGAGATAAGGACCAAGAATGAGCAATTGAAGTTCCAAGCCTATGCTCAATACTTGAAGATGGTCCCTACAAATCAAACGAGATTGATGTTAGCTTATGACATCAAAGAAGGAAAAATGCAGATGAGCTTTCTAAAGCTCACAGTACAGCAGCCCAAGTCAGTTGCTGATTTTGAGGTCTTAGCTAAAGACGTCCACCCCATAAATCAAATAGAATTGCATAAGAAAACAAGGAAGATGGTTTATTCTACACTAACATGTAAGTCAATGATGGCACATAGGTTGCAAAATTCACTGAACAACACTACTGCCCAATTGCAACTAGAAAATGCCTCCTCATAGGCAAAGGACAACAAAATAAAATCATTAGAGGAGTTCATTATTGAGTTGGGCCATAACCCAAAGGATATCAAGGTTGCAGAGAGCCTAATAAAGAAAAAGAATGAGAACTTAGCTACACTGAGAAAGCAGTTGAAATTTCCACCACTCATTCACCCTCAGACTGCTAAAGTGATTGAGAAGAAAAATGAAGAAGAGCTTATGGACTTGGTCCTTAAGCTAAATGAGCAACTAAAAGAGATAGAGCAAGAAATAGAGAAAACACTACAAAACAGGCAAAGTGAGTCGACCACACAGCCTCAAAATGTAGTGCTAGTGGTTTCTACAACAGTCCCTTCTACATTGGGAACTACTTTAGCACCAAATGTCCCTTTGGCAATAGCTACAACTATAGAAGTAACAGGTACAGATACATCATAGGCAGGAACCTCAAATGAGTGTGCAGAAGAGTTGATCAAGTCCATGGAGGAAATGAAGCTCCAAGTCACTCAACTACAAAAAGTAAAAGAGAAATTCATTACTTTAGAGCAAAAATATGATGTATCAAAATTCAATTTTACCGAAGAGATAAGAAAAAACAAAGGCTTGACCCAATAGATTAAAACAATGGAGAAAGATCTTACATTTGAAAAGCCTTTGGCTGATATCAAAAAGATATTATGGACCAATATTATTGATTCCATCAATGATATTTGGTCATCAATTCAAATCATTTTTGAACAAATTGACTTAGTGAAAGTTGCTCTTCAAGAGATTGAAAAAACCAAGGAGAACTAGGAGGGAAGCTTGAAGAATCTATCAGTTTAATAAAATTTCTAAACAGTAGAAACAGGCATCAGCTAGGAAAATGAAACATTGAGGATAGGATTGCTACCATCCTCGAAATAAAGAAAGTATTGACCAAAAGGAGTCTAATGGAAGGCCTAGAATGTAAATGTCAAAATATGCAGCAAGACGTAGATGAGTTCATGGAGAAATTTGGCATCTTACAAAGTAAAGTACTTCCAAGTCCTTTAGTCATCAATGGCAAGCTAATGTTTCAGGATAATTATGTCAACAAATTACATGAGCAAGCTAACAGTCAGGCCAGTTCATCTGTAGTAAAGGCATTGCCCACAGGGAGAATTCTCTATGATGGTTTGGAGAACCTTTTTTACATTGAGCATGAAGTGAAGCACTTATTTCCAGTGCAACCAAATTTTGTAAAATATACAGAAGCAGATGAAATTTACAGAAAACTGACAAGGACAAGAATACGAAGAGATGATTGGTGGATCAACATGACAGATATCTTATGATTTACCATGGTAAAACGTGAAGTAAATTGAAGTATTTACCATAGTAAATTTTGGTAAAAAAGGATGAATGATGGTAAAACAGGTAAAGAGTATTAGTCATAGGTAAAAGAGTATCAATTAAAAGCTAAAATCAATCATCTAGCACAGAATTACGAGCAAGATAGCAAGATGCATATTCATAGGACCTGCCTCTAGCTCCTTCAACAAAAACAGGGATAGCAACAAGTAGCTCACATTCAATTTCTACTTTCGAGACAATCTGTCTCTATATTCATGTAAAAGATATTTAGTTTTCCTAGAATGTATCTCTCTTAGTTAGTAGATATTTTGATGTAAATTATGTATAAGTACTTCCTTATTCGAAGTACTGAGGGTGGATTCTTAGACAATTCTGTAGACAATTTACTTTTGGAATTGAAGTGATGTTGAACGACTTTTGTATGCCTAGCACGAACAAAGTAATAAAGCAAAGGACGTTTACAGGATACCTGTGTCAAACGAGAAACAAATAAGTATTATCTATCTTTTGTTTTTGAAGTTTTTTGGGTTTAGTCAATATTCATATGTGTTTCATATCTGAATGATAAACGAAAAGTTATATTTCAAAAAGAGCTTTACTGCATTTTGTCTTCAACTCATTTATTTTTCTTAATGTTTTATTATGTACTATTATAAGTAGGGAATTCTTAATTTCTCTTTGCTTTCATAGTTTATCACTGTGACCATTTAACAAAGAATACTTAATTTCTTTTTGTTAATGAGCACCCACTTTCCCTCATCTTGGACCCTGTTGAAGGATTCTTAATTGCCTTTCCTTCTTGTTCAAGACCATTTCACCCATTTGAAGCTATCATTTGTCTTTTGTTTAGCTATATTGCCCTGTGAAACTCTCCTTTGTTAATTCAGCTTGATCCAGTTAAGCCATCATCTAGTCGACTCCATAGCCCAATGGCCTGAAATACCTTGTTCTATCCATCTGCTCCTGAATTCCACCACCAAAAAAAATCAAAACCCCCCAATATTTCATAACTAGCCTAATATCCCATAAAAAAAGCTAAATCATAAAGAGATAGCCCTCTCTGAGTACAGATTGACTAGATTATGTATTTAAAAGATTGGTTTGTGGTTACCTCGGACCCCTTTCCTTCTTCTAACAACTTCAAGGAAAATCTGAGTGATAACATAGCAGTGACCATACTGGGGAAGGACAATTCCTTAGTCAAAACAAATCTTGAAGAAAATTTAAACCTTAAATCTAAAAGAATCTTAAAGAAGTCATAGAAGTTGTTTCTGATATCCTTTAAGAAAACCAAAAACAAACCCAAAAATCTGGCTTCAAAAAGGACTCATTACACTAGAACTAATATTGATCCCATTCCACCACAAGTGTTTGAGAACCCCAATTTGATGCTTAGAATCCTTAGAATACAAGAAAGTTATGTTAGTCCTTAACCCATATTCAGATCCTCATCTCTCCCTATTAAGTGGATTTACCTTGAATACCTACCGTTTGTTGAATACTTTGGAACGTCTTTGTTTAGGACTTCATCTGATTCTGAATGAGTAGACCTAGTCCAAGACCTAGAGTTCATATGAGAACTAAAAATCTAAGCAACCAATTTGTTAATTGATAGACATTTGCAGAACTAACCACAATTTGATCTTACAACTAAAGGAGTCCCTAATCTCTCTGTAATCACTTTTTTTTCTGCAAGCTCATTATCATTCCCTCATATCTCTCAAGCTAAAACCACTCCACATTTGACCATCACCTCCAGCTCCCCGTCCACAACTGAAACATCCACTATTGCTCCAACCCTAACTTTTGTTTCACCATTACCAACAATGGCCAACAGATATGCCCCCTTGATACTACTAGAAAACTTAGGTGCCATGCCCCAGGACGACCAAAGTAAGATCACTACTTTTGATGGCACTGGAACCTATACAACCTAGCAACAAACCTAGAAAATGACTGATTATTTTGAAATTTATGAAATAGATATTGCTGATGTGTAAATGAGAATATTCGTCCAAAGTTTATCTGGGGAAGTTAGAACCTGGTTTAGAGCCTTAACACCAAATAGTATACACAACCTAAGAACTCTCTATCAGTAATTCCTGAATAGGTGGGAGAAAAGGAAAGACCCCCTTCAGATTCTATCTGAATACGAAAACCTGAGAAGAAGACCACAAGAAACTATGCATGACTATTGCACTAAATTCAACAGTGTGTATAATGCAACCCCACTAGACATTACACCCCCACCTAGTTTGACCTTAATCAAATTCCTAGATGGATTTGATTCTGATATGGCTTTCCAGCTGAGAGAATGAAACCCCCCAACTTTGAAAGATATGCAAAGCATAACAGTTAATGTTGAAACCAACCTGTTATCTAAAACAGCCAAGGCGAGGAGTGAAAGGAGGATACCATTAAAGGAAGAAATCTCACCCTTTGAACAAAAGCTAGATGCCATAATTAAAGGAATGGATAGACAAGGAGACAGAGTAGAGACAATTGAAAGGAAATCTCCTTGGGATAGCCAGCAAGCCAATACAAGGAGAAATTCTAATTTCCGGAAAAATCAAAACCTGAACACTGGAAAGAATGGTCCTGACCAAAACATTAGACCCCCTTTCCAGGAGAACTATGCAGAAGCTTCCCACTCTGAAGGCCCAAAAGAAGATACTCAAAGTAATTTGATGGGGCTTGTTGATGAAGGAGAAGTTTTCTTATCCCAAGATGATTAAGAGGCCCACATACTTAAACAGTTCCAAATCCAATCAAGGGAATCGTTCAACTTTAGAGAAAGATATGACTCAACCATGTTTGAGGTGCACAAGCAATACAATCTAAGAAGTAGGAGAATTGATGTCCCTGAAATGAACAAGCAAATGGTTCCAAAACAACCTAAGAAAGGTAAGATAGTAATCAAACCTATACAAATTCTTTCTAGATCAAATACTAATCCTTCTAACCCCATAATTGAAGATGTCTTTGATAATCAACCAAACAATAAAAATCCCTCCACTTCCCTTCCTTCCAAGGAAACTGTGCAAGAACCTCCAAAGGTTGATCTAGGAGAATCAACAAATCATGATTCTACTCCTGAAAAGGAGAAAAACATAGAAAACACAAAAAACAGAGAGAATACTACTGCTCGAAATCCAAAGGCCCATAGAAAAACCCTCTAATCTGGAAACAAAAGTAAGTAAGCTAAAAAATTTTGTCCCATTATCTGAATTAGTAAACATTATGACTACCGAACTCAAATCAATAGATCACTAAAAATTACTAGAACTGAAGATTCAGTTAATTTTTTTGATCACCAACCCGAATTAATCTTTGGCCTAGAAGTGAATGGAAAACCATTGGAAGGAGGAATGCCTCCCTTCTATGTGAGCTTAAACATACATGATAAGATTCTTCACAATTCCATGTTTGAATCTAGTGCATCTCATAATCTCATGCCCAAGTCTGTAATGGAAAAGCTAGACCTAGACATCACTAGACCATACAAAGATTTTTTTTCTTTTGATTCTAGTCAGGTGAGATGTTTAGGACTAATAAAATACTTGTGTGTACCCTGGAAAAACAATTTTAATGGACATAGTGGTAGTAGATATACCACCCAAATATGGCAATGTTATTGTCCAGATCCTGGGGTGCTAAGCTTCAAGGATCTCTTCAATTGGATATGTCATATGCCACTATATCAGTTTTTTGACAACCAAAGAAACTATACAGAGAAACATTGATGAAATACGTAGTAAGTAGTCAAGAAAGACCCCAAAATTTCCCCATCTAGTCAGTACACTTTAATATGGATTTGTTCATTCTTTATAATGCAGAAGCCAATCCTTCCAATAATTTAGAGGTTTTAGTAGCAGAACCAAAAGATACTGAAAAAGAAAAATCAAGTGTTCATATTTAAGAAATATCAGATAACAAAGAAAAGTCAGATGAAAATGAAAACCCAGATCCCACAATTAAACAAGTTCCTACTACCCCAGACACAAATTATGATCATGAAATCCTTTGGCATTTAGAATTTGATGGCTGAGTCAATAAACTAGGAGTAGGAGCACGAGTTTGGGTGTACAATTTAGAAAATCATCATGCTGAAGGACATGCCTACAGATTAAATTTTATATGCACCAATAATATGGAAGAATATGAGGCTCTCTTGTTAGATCTTAAACTTGTTAAAAAATTAGGAGCAATCAGGGTGTCTGTCATAGGAGATTCATAGTTAATAATTACACATATTAAAGAAACTTACTCAACTAGGGATCCTAGACTAGGATATTATAGAGGAATAGTCATAGAAATTCTCAACACATTTTTGGAAACCTAGCTTGCAACTATCCCTAGATAACACAACATGGAAGCCCACAGCCTGGCCATGTTTGCCAGCACTTGAAAATTACCTTTTCAACATAATCATCAATATAATGTTGAGATTAGGCATGGACCAACCATCCTTGATAATCTGAAGAACTGGCAGGTTTTTGATAGTGATAAGCAGATCAATAATTTTTTAACTTTAGATGAAGAGTTTTCTAACATTAACATAGATGTTGATACATTTATTAGTTCTAATCAAATAAATGAGGTAGAAATTAACATTTCAGAAGAAAGTTCAATAAATATGCTTCATCCCACAAAATTCACACAAAAATAAATTCAAGACCTGAAGCAAATGGACCTAGATGAAATAATTGAAGAAGAAACAGAGGTTATCAACCTAAAGGAAAATCATTTACCCAAAGGATTGACTCCTCTAGAAGATTTGTTTGACTACAATGACATTCCCAGGAAACCTAAAATGGAGCCATTAAAAGAAGATATCGAAGAGTACAAATTAGGAACACAGGATAATCCAAAAATGATAAAATTGTCAAAATCTTTACCTCCTGATTAGAAACTAAAGTATGTTGAACTTATGAAGGAATTCCAAGACGTCTTTGCCCGGAGTTACGAAGATTTGAAGTCCTATGACACCTATATCATTCAGCACACTATACCTTTGAAAGAAAATAAAAAGCCCTTTAAACAGAAGCTCAGAAGAATTAACCCTGTGTTATTACCATCAATTGAGAAAGAAATCAAATACATGTATGAAGTAGGGATTATTGCCCCTATTAGATTTTCAGAGTGGGCGTCTAACTTGGTACCTACTAGGAAGAAAACTGGGGAAATAAGGTTATGTGTTGATCTGAGAAATGTAAATAAGGTCTCTTTTGAAGATAACTATCCTTTACCCAAAATGGATCATATTTTGCAAAAGGTAGTGGGTTCTTCTAGAATTTCACTTTTAGATGGGTTTTCAGGATATAACCAAATCTTGGTTCATCTTGATGACCAAGATAAAAATACTTTTACAACACCATGGGGTACTTTGATATACATCAAAATGCCATTTCGACTAAAAAACACAAGAGCAACCTTCCTGTCATGCGGAAAGAGTTATTTTTGCTGACAAAACTAACCTCCCTAGGAGTCTAAGACTCTCTAGTGACAAACAAGACAATTAAGAGCAATCCTTCCTAAACATACATTATTCTATGAGAAACCAAGTGTTTTTCGATCCTACCTCAAGTCCAACGCTTGTTGTAGCAGTCCAGCCTCGTCGATCCAGATGACCTCCTCCTTCACTTTGAAACCTGCATACACTAACAATCAAACGATTACATAACACACCTGAATATTCCATAAAACAAAGCATATTCAACATATAGACCAAGGAGTATATGAAACAATTCATTAACAACAAATCATTGAGAAGAATGGACTTTTTTGTATTAAGGAAACTAAAAAGAAACCATTACAACCTGAGCCTTGGTGTTGTGCAAGTTCCTCCCAGGGTCCAGCAAGAGTTTTCCTCTACTTTGACAAGCTCACCCACTTCCAAATGAAATAAGAAAGGATGGTAAACTCTCCTCACAAGCTTCTA